>JANWGL010001926.1:0-39343 GCA_025200755.1 Ceratobasidium sp. C01
ATCGTCCTGTAAGTTTCGATTAAGATAACAGGCATTACCCAATTGCTGACCAAAAAGTAATATCTAGCTTGGTTGTACCGGTGGTGTTGAGTTGCTCAGGTCAGATCGCATTCGCTATTACTGACTTTCCACGACGCGACAATAGATAGCTGGATTGAACGGAGCGACCAGTCTTCACGAAAGCAAATCGTGTATGACGTTGTAATCGATAGCGCTAGGCGCGAGGCCACTACGAGAAACGGTCTGTTGGTTTATTGTTCTCGTTAGCCTTGTCCTGATGGCCCCACGATTAGTCTCATCAATCAAAGCCGCGGTGGAAAGCACATTCCAGGCAGTCATTGACGCATATAATCCAGGCGATAACATATGGTTAGTCGGCACCGGAATGTTAGAGGAATGTAATATTTATGGGTTTTACGTAGCATAATGGCGTTTGGCGAGCATGGTGGGGAAGCGGCCTTCCAACTGACTCAGAGGATTGTGAGTAAATTATGGCCAGAAACGTAAAGAAATGTTCGCTAATTTTGACGGAACACGAGTAGCACGAGACGTCCATGCAAACCCACCACAGCCCTTTCGTAATATCGAGGAATGCCGCACGGAAACCGGAACCAAGCACCATCAAGTGAGTCCTTATCGAGGCTTTAACCTGACCTAAGACTGACGCTGGGATACTTACATAGGGTTGTAGCTATTAATTGTACGCAATAACAATACCATACGCGCTTGTTTTGGAATCTCTGACTAGTTTGGTCTAGATAATCGGAATCAAGAAACATCGTGGAGTTTGTTGAAGAAAACAATCGCACGGTAAGTTTTTGTACTCATAAATCGATCATTACAGTCACAAACATTTTGCGTTGAGGTTACCGCCATCAATCGATCGTGTGATGTGCACCAATGAAAGTGGGGAAGATATGTTTGCCTGCTTGGCTACACACAACTCGGATGGCACATTAACTCCTAAGCAGGTGTGTTGCGTACTCTGAGGAGGTGTGATAGTAAACTTGACCGAATGAGAGACAGATCTATCGATTTGATTCAGGTCCGCCTTGGCGCACAAACAGACACTGGTTGATTGTGAGAGGCAATTTCTTCTCTCATTCTCGAGCATAGAGTATACACATACAACTTTCTCTTAGAAACAGACTTGCGACGTGATCTGTTATAAACGAATGCACGTCAAAGATTGGTTCGACAAAGATCCCAAGATTAGAAGGGACTGTACGAGTGAAAAACTCGCATACGAAAAGAAATACGAGTCCGGAACTTCTCCGTTTTGGTTTAATGAGTATCGATTACACGATGACCACGTCGTCAACATACTCGACGACGACGAATTCGATCTTCGTTACCACGTTTGGGAAGCCTAATATCACTTTCAGCCTATGAGTTTGCGAGTAAACATAATCCGTTCCCCTCCTTGTATGACTCAAAGGACATCATTCGCATGATTCATTTCATCGGACGCTTCAAAGCTTCTCTCGGACATGCACGGACTTTGTATTACATATTATATCCCTCCATTGTATATGCTCATTTGCTAGATACTTCTACATGTATGAGCGCTTCGTTGTGCTTAAATAGATACCGTACCTGACCGGAAAGCGGAACGCATTTAGGTTATCGGACACTTTGCAGAACATATACCCAATGAATTTACATCATTCTTTTCCGGGCATATAGAGAGGTGCCTTGTATATTACATGCGGATGGGTTTATCAAACCATTCTACCGTAGTTTAAAGTAATTAGCCGGTCTTTCGGGGTGCACATTAAGCACCCAAATACCGGGAAGCGGGACATGTGATTTAAACAATACCTCTACCTACCATGCGTCGTTATCTCACTATAGATGTATGAACACACTTGTAGCATGTCCCTGTACACTATTCAATGCATGTTCCCTACTGATTCCACTGCTTAATTTGAGTTCCGAGGCATATAAGAGCCAGATTTCTGTCATACCCCTAAAGTTAACGTTGAGACTTCTTCTTTTTTTTGGCTCTACAAAACCATTGAGTCACAGGGAGTCACCCATCGATTAAACGGGCAGTTTTAAGTCCATATCCACATCGAAATATGAAGCATACAATCGCATACGACAAGAAAACGGGGATTATTTGACAAGTATTATTGCAAAATATAATTTTCAAGTCGTATTTAAGTATTCAATGCTAAGAGAGTCACCATGCTTGGACCAACGTCCTGGTTTAAGCTCAAATCGTAGGAATTTGCTCAATCGCCCATTTTAGCACTCTAAATCCAACTTTTTCACTCGGAACGTTTCCCAGTTTTCTCTATATATATCAGGAGCATACACCTCCTTGAAATAGAGCTGCTTTTGGTAGAAATTTACTAAATGTCCCACCTCCTGGTCGGGCACAGTATTACTTGTTTACCTAATAACACGTTTCTCGCTTGACCAGGAGGATTCGATTGTAAACGAAATGAAATATTGTGTAAATGCGATAGGCATTTGGTATTGAAGACAACAACATCGTCTTAGCCATTCCACAAACAATACATATAGAGCGTGCAAGCGATACAAAGAGAGTGAAATGCCGATCATCAAAAACAATCATTACGTCGTATAATCGAGAGCGGTGGTCAAAACCCAAACTCGGGTCATCACTTTCTCTATCTCATCGCGGTTGGTAATCATCCCCATGGTAGTCACCTTCTGGCAATGGTCGGCAATTCGGGTCTGGATGATAGCCTGAAGCCCGGAGTTCGTTTTCTCAGGCCCTAACGATTGGAGCATTGCTAAAAACTTAGATTGAGCCTGCGGTGAATAGTGTGACTATTAGACCAGATTATAGAATACGTCGGAGAGTGGACACACACACTAGGTTCAATCTTGAGAACTTCCGGCATAGATTCCGGGAGGTGCTCGTTGACGTATTGTGCCACTCCATGGCTTACGAGGGGAACATACTCCTCGTTCGCCTGACGAGCTTCTACCCATGCTTTCCTCCAAGCAGTCTTTGCACGACTGGAGGTATCTGCTTTCGCGTTGCTGTTGCCCTCGTCGGAAGCTAGGGAGTTCGTGGCCCAACCTTCCTCCCAAGCGGCATCCCACCCACGCTCCCAACTCTTGACGGTGGTTTCCTCCTCCCCTGGTGTCTCAGGCTCCGGGTCCGCATCAGCGCTGGCAGCAGCATTTGCGGCAAGCCAAACCGTATCTTCAACCCCCTTGCACCGGTCTTCCCACAATTTTCCGCCGTTTTCCGTGGTGAGGATATTGCGCCACATGGTCTCGATAACAGCTTCCATCGCTGCGTCCCGCGCAGCCTGACCCGCATGACTCCTTGCGGCCTCCTGCGCAGCCGTCTTCGAGGACGAATCGGATATCTTGCGCACGGATGGCTCGACTGTCGTTCGGAGAATTAGTTCGCTCAGGGATTTCTGGATCTCCGCCCGAGTGTTGACAAGCGCCTGGCGCAACGTGCTGATCAGGTACGAGGAACCGATGAAGGGGATCATGTCTCCGTGAGAGTTGGTGAGAGCATCGTTTTTGCGTCCCAGACCAAGGGCTGTACGTGCGCGCGCCTTGAGGCGGCTGAGGGAACCGGAGTCGGTGGTCAAGCCCCCAATCGTGGTCTGAACCAAGTCCTCCCAGCGGTTCGTCTCCTTTCCGAGGAGAGCCCAGTCGACCGTGCGCCGCGCCACAGCGGTAATGATGGTCCAGGAGAGGAAGTAGCAGTTGTACTTGGTAAGGGTGTATGCACGAGCGTCTTCGTCATTCTGGACACCGTAACAGATTCCCAGCACGGTTAGAAGGTCTTCCCCCTTTGGAAAGTGAATGCGGAGAAGCAAATCTGATTTATCGACGATTAAGCTATAGAAATCTGGGTCCCCGGGGTCGCTCTTTCTCTTGTCGATAACGTGCGCAGTATCTTCAGCTGTAATACCTTCCACCGTGAACACGCCCGCGCGCGTGTTGACGTCTCCCCTTCGATCGAATCGGCACACAGTGTCGTTATCGAGCTCGGCGACGATGAACTCGTGGTAGAATGGCGCTTCGCGTTCTTTACGATATTGAAGGTGCGTAAACTTCGTTGTGGGTTGCTCCTTGTACCAGTTGTCTGTATCCCCTATCTTCCATCCCTTCGGATACCCAATCTTATGCGGTTTTTGCGTCCGACTTCCCGCTGATGAACCCGAAAGTTTGTTCAACGACGGTATAGCTGAGCGGGGGACGAATGACATAGTTAATGAGAGCTTGACGAAGGGTGCGAGGAGAGAAGGAGGGGTCGTTCTCAACGAGAGGTTGTGGGGGAGTTTAAGATGAGCGCCCAGGCTGTGCACCGCGCCTTGAGTTTAAATTGACATGTGGATGCCGTAAGCCTATACACGCTTTATTCGTGCCAATGCTGCGCATCAATGTTCTTTGAGGTCGTTCCTCGATCAAACAAACCGCCCCAAGGCCCCGCCTGGGTTATTGACATGTTATTCTACAATGCATCAAAATAGTTCCACAATGAGGATAGCAAGTATAGGTCGAAAGCCTGAGTTAGTAATTTACCGCCTGTACTCGAGATGGACGAGCCAGTCCCTCTGTCTCGGTGAGATGTCTATAATTCATATTCCGAACATTCAGGCAGATAATAGGGAATTTTGCGAAGCTATTCCGAGTTCCTGTTCATCGTTGTACCGTGGGCTGATACATTTTTGAAATTGGTTGTGGTATAGTCAGTGTGAGGGCCAACACGAACGAGTAGTACTTAGTCCGCAGGGATAGCTTTGGATAAATGACACCGTTTGCGTCTCTTCGAAGTGCTTGGACTTGTTGGGCTCGCCACCGCCGCCACTGGAATGGTGTAATCACGTGGACAAACATTGCCCCCCTCACCACGGCCACGACGCGTCACCTATTTGTACCATGTCTGACGGTGAAGGAAATAAGAAACAAACCGGGTATAGACTCGAATACTCGCCTAGCAATCGTGCCAAATGCAATGGTCAGTCCTGTTCGTATTTTCGAGCAATTTGCCTTACCTGACTTCTACTTAGGCCCCAAACCATGTTTTGGTACTGTTATCAAAAAAGGCGAGCTGAGGATGGGCAGCTTGATAGATATGCAAGGGAACAAAACCTTGTAGGTAATTTTATTAACTGTTGCGGATCAGTTCGTTAACACGCGCCATTCTTCTTCCCGGGTAGTAAATGGCGTCACTGGGGTTGTACCACAGACCGCATTCTCTCCAGCTTCAAGAACCAGTTTGAGCAGGCAGATGACCTCGATGGCTTTGAGGATTTAAATGATGCAGATAAAAAACGCGTTCGCACTGCCTGGGTGGTGAGCGTGTCGCTCTCTTGCTCCGAGGGCGTTGGCTAACTCGGCGACACAGGAAGGTCATGTTGCCGAAGAAGATATTCCCGAAACCGCTCGGAAGGAAAATACTGGGGATGGCGACGAGGCGGAAAAGCCGAAGAAGGCTGCACCAAAGCGCAAGAAGGTAGGCTTTTGCCTGAGTGTCCCGAAATCTAGCTAACTTCGCCCCTCACCATGTCTCGTTCTACCCTATCCCATTATGTACAATTGGATTCACCCTCTCACGACATAAACTCAGCAGGATGCAGATAACGCTGATGACGCCGAAGAAAAGCCTAAGAAGAAACGAGCGCCTGCAAAAGCAAAGGTATGGATATCATTCGTCTCGCAGCTTCCAATGCCATCTCGAATCCCGATTTATTATTTTTGGGAGTGCCCCCCAAATAATTCGAAGCCTATTTCCATGACTCCCTTTCATCGTCGGCTCTTATTCCCATAGGAGCATCAATTATCCAATTTGCTTCTGAAATATTCATGTTAACTCGCGATTAACATCTTATCTCATTAGGCAGCAGAAGCAGAGGAGGATGGTGCAGAAAAACCGAAGAGGAAACGTGCACCAGCCAAGAATGTGAAGGTGAATACTTGAACCTTCAACGCCACTACATCCCCTTCAACACGCACTAACCGACTTATTGCCTTCCTGCCGCTCTGTTTACGGTCCGTTTATATTCGTGGTCCCCCTTCGTGTTTCCCGTGTCTTGTCGGTGCCTTGGTCGCGAAAACTCCTAGGCCGCGGAAGGTGAAGATGAGGACGAGGAAGAGAAGCCCAAGAGAAAGAGAGCTCCAGCCAAGAAGGTAAGTGCATCGGTCTAGATATTTTCTATCCTATCTTCTAGCTACACGAGTTGAGAAACTCTTCCCCTGTGGTATCGGTTTAATATGTTCACTTCCACTAAAGTGTCGGAATTTCCTTCGCCGTCTTCTTCCCTCGATGTTACTGGTTTATTGACGGTATTCTGTGATAATCAGCCTGCTGCAGATTCCGAAATCAAGGAAAAGCCTGCTAAGAAAACCGCAGCCAAGAAAGGAAAGACCAAAGCCAAGGTAAGCTACTTCTGGCCTATCCTAGTCATTTGCCTGTCTCCCGCCGTATCCTATCGATCTTTCCACCTCATCAAGCGATTGATCCGTGGCGTCCTTACGGCACGATATTAATGTTCAGACCTTTTATACCGTGATCATCAATCCTTTTCTCCCTCCCTTCGTTGATACCCTCTGAACCTCGCAATCCGCTATCCCGCAATTTATCTCAAACTTTATTAATCTTTTAACATTATTTACAGGCTGACGACGACGAATCTGCTGAGGAGATTGCACTCCCTGGCGACGAGGAGATCTCGGGCACCGACTCTGAGCCCGAGCCCGAGGCTGCCAAACCCGCACGTAAGGGAAAGAAGCCCGCCGCCTCGACAAAGAAATCCGAAACCAAAGACGAGGAGGACGGCTCAGACGGCGACAAGCTCAAGCCCAAGGCGACCAAAGCCAAAGCCCCGGCGAAGGCCAAGGCTACCCCTCGACCTAGGGCGACCGCCAAAGGCAAAGGCAAGAAGGCACAAACCGACGAGGAGTCTGGGGAGGAAATCAAGCTGCCTGACGACGAGGAAATTAGCGGGACTGAAGAGGACGAGGTGAGCGCCCGTGTTAATTCTTTGTTCTTTCACCTTCCACGTCCCCGTGTTTCCATTTCTCCCTTCCTCTTTCATTTTGCCTGCTGTTCTTCGCGTTCTGGCCGGGTACCCCTTGGATCTCACACACTCTGTTCGGCGCGCCAAATGGGTCTTGGAGTTTTGGACGAGCACGCTCCTAAATTGGAAGATCCACGGGCTCGAAGACGACGCCTCTTGAACACGGTGTCGCGGATGCGGGTTTTTCGCCCGAGGACAGCCCCTGGCTTATCCCGCTTCGCTCTGACGTCCGGCGTATCAGTCGACACTTCCGATAATCACGCCTTCACCGCTCTGCAACTGTGCGTCAAGGCGAATAGAATACGCCTGTCACCGCGACGCCGCGCGCCGGACGCCCCTCTGCTGCGCCCGGCGCTTATCACCACGCTCCAACCATTCTCTTCGCCTTGCGGCGCTTGGACGACATGATGTGCTTGCCCATCGCGTCACGTTCTTTTGTTCCTCGACAGAGAACCATTTATCTGGTGGATCGATTGCTCCGCTCGAGCTGGGCTAAACACATCGTGGATGATTGTACTTCCTCGTTGCGGTTAACCTGGATGGTTTGCTGTCCGAACTACCAAGCTGGCTCTGCCTGGCGTGCGCCCCACCGGAATCAATAAGAAATCTTAGTTCGAACTTAGCGTGCCGGGCTACTCGATTGTTCTTCTTTAGACCATTGGTTGGCCGCGAAACGTCCACGACCGAATTATTTTTGTTTCCAATTCTACCCCTATTGAACCGCCTTTCATTGCAATACTCCTAACTTACATTACTTGTTCTCTTCCGTAGGCCCCGAAATCGACTAAACCAAAATCGAAAGGGTCGAAAGCAGCTCCCGAAAAGCAACCTGAAGCAACCTCTGAAGCTGAAGAGCCAGAAGCCAAGTCCTCCCCAGCCTCCAAGGCCAAGTCCAAGGCCGCTAAGAAAACTCCCAAGTCCAAGGCGGCGACAACCGAAGATGAAGGCGACCTCGACGAGCCCGACGTAGTCCCCGCATCGAAGGCAGGCAAGGCGAAGGCCGTTGCAAAGGCTGCTGCTGCCGAAGCTGGAGAACCGGCGCCCAAAGGAAGGCGGGCCAAAGGGAAAGCGGCGCCCGAGCCCGAGTCTGGCGACGAAGCACCGGCCTCGGAGGCACCCAAGCCCCGAGCTGGTCGTGGGCGCAAGCCGAAATCCGGGGCCGGAGCTGGAGCTGTGTCCGGAGACGACGCAGCCCCCGCTGTTACTGCCAAGCCGGCAAAAGCACCTACGTCGAAAGCGTCGGGGAAGAAAGCCACTCCCGCTGTCGAGGACGAAACCAAGATGGAAGTTGACGAGTTGGACGAGGACAAGGAAGAGGCGGTTGCTGAAGGCTCAAAGCGCAAGCCTTCGAGCAGAGCCAAGCCGGCCGGCAAGACAACCAAGCCCAGTTCATCTAAGGGTGCACGGTAAGTTTACCCCTTCAACCATTTATTTTTATTACAGCGCATTCTTCTAACCTGGGCACGCATACACCTTCGCTAACTGATTACTTTGTATCGTATCTGTAGTGCCACTCGTCCTGCTTCTAAGAGCGCCGCCCCTGCCATCGGTGAAGAGGAAACAGAGGAGTAACGGGATAGACTTAGCAAGGTCTACGCGCTTTAACTCCGATACCTTTACGAGATTCAAGGCTTTGTATTATTACACCCAATAGGAATAGCAATTGCGTTTCTGGCACAAGTAGCGCCTTTGTTTGATACTCACAAAAGCTGATAAGCGCAACACCCTTTCGATGAGCATTTGGGTCACATAAAGCTAGCCAAACGACATGGATTCTACATCCAACACTCTCCAGTGGAGATCCACCCTTCAGTTAGCTCGTTATTCTGCTCACTCTCTCAATGGTTGGCGTCGATTCATTTCCCCAACAACTTATAGAACGCCTACCTAATCGAACGAGCCGGTATGACGATCAGCAAGGGTGAGTATTCGACTCGCAAATTAGTAGCTGCAGAATGCTGAGACCGACCTAAGACCGGACGGGAAAACTACTATTATTCCAGCCGGGCCACTAAACTCGAGAACGTGAGTCCAGTGACGTTGACACGAAGATCGACTACAATGAGAAACAGAAGAATTGCAAATTACGAGGAAAACACCACCCCGGATGGTTGGGTGAAATATTCAAATCCTGCAGAAGGGTAAGCGGTTGACTTGGTCACAGATTTAGTCTGAGTAATAAATTCGCTTATCAGCCGTATCTATTTTCGAAATTCCTCCTTGCGGCTGATAACTGAAGCATTCATTCAGCACGCAATAATATTAGAACGGGTCAATCACTGGTATAACTTGATTCTCCCTTATTTAAACACTTTTGAACAGACTTTCGATGTATTCTTGGATGTCATGGACACCATGGGGGAAGCCATGGGTCCATGTAGTTACTATCTGGTTGACTATGCTGCTCAGTCTGTTTTTTGGTTACGGGACATTTCAACTTCCACTCTCGGATTGCCAAACATTAGGAACGCGGTTCACCTAAGTACGTCTCTCCGAGATTACAGGGACCTCAAGGCAGAGATTCCTAACGATGATTTCCCGAATCACTTATTAGAGCATCTACTTTCGGAGCAGTTTTGGATTCATTGCGAATATATGCCGAGAGACGATGCAGATTTCATTTTTCACTCAACCGAGCTTTTGGCTTCGCTGGCAACATTAGCTCTTGGTAATATTTCAATTCCACTATAAGTGGAAAACTAACAAGCTTAATCTGACAGATGCCTCAACCTCCACCGGCTCGGTTTCACCATTCCACCCTGACGAATGCGAAAGATATTCGCGCTCCCTCAAACAGGCAATCGAAACTAAAGTAACGATAGATATTAATTGGTGTACAGGTAGGCTCTTTTCAAATGATTTAATATTCCGGTTCTTATCACATTCGAAATAGCAAGGATCATGAGTCTACTTGGTAAGATTCCATCTTCGTATGGCCGACTGGATGCTCAATCACCTGGTATATTACAGCTCAAAGCCGCACAATCAATTTACATGGTGAACCTGGAGCGCGAACCGATCGTGCCATGATCGTGAGCGGGCAGTATCCACCACGCCAAACACAGGCCTTCGTGTTATCTTCTTTAGCGCTATTTGGGATTCCGGCTCTATATCTTAACAGGTGGAACGGAATCTGGGTTGATAGGATAGCATATACCCGGGAGTGGAGGAGGGTGGTAAAGGAAATCAGCCAGGAGTGGCTATATGCTACACTATATGTGAGATTTAAACGCTAAACGCGCCAACGAGCATGACTCACGCTAGCCATATGCAGGCTGGGGTTCTCATTGTGTGAGTCTAAAACGTAGATTGAGATCAGTTTACTCACTATTTGTACGATCAGCGCTAATGTAGGATTAATGGCTACGGCATCCTCGGTCATTGTACGAATTCTTTCCGGAATATCAGCTCTGCAAGCTACAGCTGGCGGGGCATATGGACTTATGTTACAATCCGAACTTCGGATATTAGGACATTGCGCGGCAGACGCTGTGGGTAACACTGAAGCTGTCCACAACGCCGTTTTAACGAAAAAAAAAAAACAAATTCACACTCACCAGGCAGCCTTCATACAAACCTATGAAACATCTACCAATGGACTTCAAAGTCTCTCAATTCGGCACAGTATTCCTTGGGCTGCTATCCTTTGGTCACTTCTTTTTCTCTTCCTAGGATTCATATGGTTGATATTTTATGACATGATAACGCTTCTTACCCCAGTTATACAAACAATATCAGGGGACAATGTGCGTAACGCAGGGGTTCTTGTTTTACTAGTCATAACTTATTTTTATGGGCGGGGAAACCTTTCGGTTTCGCACTCCCGAGGATTTAACTCATTTTCACTTTATAAAAGTGAGTGGAATTTTCAGAACCTCATCGTAATGATAGTTAATCCTGGTTGTAGCTTATGGACCAAGTCTGTATAAACTATTGGTGGGATAACGATAAGCTACTTCATGTGACATGGGCAAAGCTCTGGCTGCTCTTTTTCTTCGTGGTGAACTTTTGTGCTTGTAGGATAGTTACGAAGTACGGGCTTGACAGGATATACCACACAATTCTGCATATCTTGGCTGGGTGAGGTGCTGTGCGCCTTTGACGGCGCGTCATCACGCGAGTCAAAGACGCATAAAGCACGCTGATCGATCTGCAGTGCAACGGGGTGGGGATAACATCAATTACTCTATACAGGAAACAAAGTCCCGACATTTTTGGATATTCTAAGCAGCCTTATTGCTAAGACGATTGGACAAAAGTACATATCATAAAGGAGCCACATCTTCAAAGTTGAATCAGGTCACGTGATCTTTCATATATACTAGATATAAACCCACTGACCCCGAGATATGCTTCGGTCGAACCTATTCTCATCTCGAAACTCGCCTAATGTCCCTTTTCAGTGGATCTAAGCTTACCCATGGCTCAATCGGGGCTCTCAATGGGTCCTTGGGCTCCTCTATGATTCACTCCCAGGAGCCTCACCAGTTGTCTTTTACGCATGGCGGATGGAATGGCAAGAATTGTCCGACGCGCCAGTGGTACGAGAGTCAGCCTTGTACTAAATTCACGCACCTACAATATCGGAAAGAATCCGCGAAGCCTTTTATGCATGAATTTATCGTCGCCGAGCTCACGAACGGCACTTTTTGTCGGTTTGACCGGCGCGGCGACGACGAAGCCCGTATGGACGCATTTACAGGCGAGGGACTTAAAGCCCAAGACACCGCTCACGTATTCACTCGGACGGGCCCTGGGTTCGCCGAGCTAGAAACGGCCTCGAAAATACTAGTGCGAGTCCGTTTTCCGAGAGAACAAGATATCGTCTCAATATTGGCAACGTGCTATGGCGTGCAAGTGGACGAACGTGCAAAGTTCTATACTCTTGCGCGCTTCAATTGCTATTTCATGTCGTGGACGATTTTAATTGCGGCCACTCGAAGAACTATAGATTGGACTAGCCCGACAGAGGACCCGCTCTGGGAGGGCCTTATCAAATCCAGTATCGGGAGAACTGCGGCTGGAGGGGAAGGGAGCAAGATTGCAAGTAGATTCTCCATCAATCGTAGGCTTGGAGCGGACGAAACAGCGCATACATCACCCTTTGTTGGTGATGCGTACCTCATAGAGACGCTACGCAAAGCTCTTTTCGAAGCACGCGGAACGATCGCCAAGACACTTAGGGAGCTCATCTTGTATTCGAGCGTCGAAAAGGCGATGCGTGAATTTTCGAGCGAGTGTATTAGGAGAGCCGCAACTCAAGCTGCCAAGACACACGCCTATCGCGCGGCACGGGATGCGGCAATGGAGGCTATAGTTGAAACCATGTGGAAACAGGTTTTGAATGGCCCAGGGGAAGACGCTGGAGAAGCGTGGGAGGCGGAGTCGAAAGCGGTGGCGGCGGTGGTACGCCAAGCGGCCGAGGCTAGTGCGAACGTAGACCTTGGCGGGGGATTTCAGGGTGATGAGTGGGAGGTGGCGTGGAGGGTGGCGTGGTCGGGTGACGATGACGGGCTGGTATCGCTTCGAGCCAAAGCGGCATGGAGAGATGCGTGGGTGAAAGCCTGCGATGCGAATGAGGAGTATATTCCGAAGATCAGCGCTGGAGTGGCAGAATATGTCATGGCGAACCTGCCCAAATCGACACCATTAGAACTGGAAATCGATATCCGAGTAAGTTACATGATTTCTATCTTAATTTCAAGTAGGTAGTTGACGTACGACTCTTAAGACTTCCAAGACTTCCAATATGGTGACTGCGCTTGGCTTCTACCAAAGCGAACAGACAGACGCAGATCTTCAAAAGTTTATTGAAAAACGCATCGCGAGTCAGCCCGTTCCCCAACCTGATGTGATTGGAGATGCTATGCACCGCGTGTGGGTGGAAGCCGTTTCACTTGACCTCAACTGGGCGAGAACGTCCGTTGAGTCAGATTTGTTTCTCCCATAACCTTTTGTTTCTTTTTCGAACTACCATTGCGGAGTCTCGGAGTTAGACTTCGATTTAGATATAGACTGATATAATAGATGACCCGTCTGTGTTGTAAAATATATCTACTGAAGGAATCGAGCGCGTTGATTGGTTTATAAACCCCGGAGGCTTCACTTAATGTTCCACGGATATTTGTTGTCTTCCAAGATCTCGTGACGGAATTCGAGCTTAATCATATCATCGCCGGAAACTATGGACTGTTTGGCCAACCCCAAAGTTTTACCTAGAGTAATATAAGATACAATAACTGGTGACGTACCCTCAAGGGCTTACAGAAACGGGGGATTTTCCAGGTTTCCGATATGAAGAGAATGTTAGAGATTTGGTGAGACTTTTGGCCAAGCTGAGACGCTAGAGAACGACGTAAGATTCCCATGGTAGAGGAAATCGCCTAGTTGAGCCTACCGGTTTGCCAGGCAAGAGAACGGATAGCACAGATAAACGACCAAGAAAGTGCGTCGGCTAGATAGGAGTGACAAGAGCTGTCCAGCGGCTGAACTAGTAAAAATCATAATCATAGCGCAGAATATAGGGCATGGGAGGTGTTAGCTCAATAGAACTCGCACCCAAACGAAAGACGTATAAACGGATAGAAACTGGTGCCAAAACTGCGACGAGTTGGCCAGTGCGACTCGGTCTAGCTCCGATCAGGTATCTATCTATAGGACTCTGATGCCAGTAGTACACTTTAAGTAGAATCAGTAGCTGGGATCGGGAGAGAGGCTAGGGAGAGAATTAGGGCTAAGGAGGCTCGAGGACGAGGATAGCACGAGAGGATTTAGGGTCATGGTGGGTAGTAGCACGAGCGAGATGTCTCAGCAGTATTTTCTTGTTTTTAGGACCATAGAAAGAGGATCCAAGCAGAACGTACACTATCAAGATTTAGTTGAAGCAACTAGAGGATGGTGGTCCTGGTACTCAGTTGGGTTTGACATCATAGGAGACTCGAGTTTAAGGGGGAGGGTACTCGGGAAAGTAGGAGGGTTGGATTTTGTGGCTGAAGTAATCTGAGCTGTAGATCGAAGTGGGGAAATTTCATTGAGATGAACTTTCGATGGTAATAAGCCACTAATCCTCTGTGGTGGACGAAAGAAGTGGGGCTC
Source organism: Ceratobasidium sp. C01 (assembly GCA_025200755.1). Classification (NCBI taxonomy): domain Eukaryota; kingdom Fungi; phylum Basidiomycota; class Agaricomycetes; order Cantharellales; family Ceratobasidiaceae; genus Ceratobasidium; species Ceratobasidium sp. C01. The sequence goes on from JANWGL010001926.1 coordinate 14,121, forward strand.
CGAAGTAGATGTAACGTGATTAATGTAACGTAACGCCGTAACGGTGACATGCATCGCAGATCAACTTGCCCACGACACGATGGACGCGTTTCGAGATGTCCCCGAGTTCTTTGAGGTGAGTAGTACTTCAAACCAATCCTACTTGCATCTATTTAGTCGAATGTTAGTTGAATTTATTCTCACATGATCCTTTGTCGTAGGTCGAACTCGCAGAATGTATTAGTGCCCGGACAGAGACACTTGGTACGTCTTCTCTATTCTCTCTTTCTTTGATTTAGCTGAGGAGATTTTAGCTTCATTTCGTGAACTTGGTCCCCCTGACCTCTGTCATGTAGTGAAGACTGCAGGCCGGGCCGGTCAGAAAGATGTAGGTCGACTACTTCGCGGCTGTTCAATCGGTTGCTGACACTAAACCAATAACAGATTGGATCATATCACTATATCTCAGGCGTCGACGCCTCCTCCTCGGCTTCTCTCGCAGCATACCTTAATTCGCTCACCTACGCGCTGGAGTCCGACTCGGGTTGGTTTGCCAAGGGCACGGCGTGGAAGCTACGCGTTGGCTCATACTGGTGCGTTATAATCCACGTCATCTTGCTGTCTAATTTGACCTAATAGTATAAGATAAAACAGCTGCTATAATGCATTCTCACGTCTCGACGTTCGTGTGGACGTCAAGATTCCCGGAGGTGTACAAGCCTACGCGATCGACCTACGCGGGGACAGACACGAAGCAACACCAGCAATATGGCAGGAAACCTACCTTTCTGCGCTCCTACGTGCCATTCATTACGCAGACGATCCCAACTACCGACTCGCCGGATATCGCAAGCTCGACCCGATTACGACTCCCGAAAGCGAAGCGCGGTTCTTACAATGCGCCGAGGCATTATTCCACAAAGGTAAGTCCGAAAGCTGGCATGCCGCTTCTGGTGTATTTATTAAAGATATTATGACGGCGATAGGTTGGCAACTAGGCTCAGACCCAGAGATCCAGGTCGCCTCGCCAGTATCCAATCACCTCACCAGCGGCATCCTAAAATACTTTGGCGCGTCAGGACGATACGCCCCCGCCGTGAACCTCTTCGAAAGAATGTACGTTCGCGAACCAGAGGTGGCGAGCCTACTCGCAACGAGTTATATTGGCATGAGTACGTGTCACTTTCACCTCACCGTCTGAGGTAAATTAATCCATGTTTATTCTATCAGATGAAGAAATCAAAGGTCTTCAAACCCTATCTGCCGCACTCTCTGCATCGTTCCCCACCCCAGATACGCGCCCTACAACTCCTCCATCATATACTCTTCTTCACGTTCAGTGCGACCTCGTGCGAAGTAAGGGGAAGAAAGATTGGGCAGTCGCACTTGCGAGACAAGCAGTTAACGTTGCGCCAAGCGAGTTTGTGACGTGGGCAAAATTAACGGAATGTTATATTGAAAACGGTGAGGCTCTTTCGATATCCTCAAAATTATTATGAAATGTTTACCTGGGGTGATGCTTGTTGTGTTATAGGACAATACGAAAGCGCACTTCTAACACTCAACTCATGTCCAATGTTCACCTACAACGAGCGAGATCTCCATCGAATGCCGACCCCTGCGAGAACACATCTACCCGTGCGGGAGTTTATCAAAGATAGTGGAGTATTGGACGAAGATAGCGCACGAGATAACGAGGTGAGTCTTGCCTTCACGTTTACCTACGCTAGATCCCCTGCACAATACTTCGGCGCTCTTTACAATAATATTTACGACAAAACATTTATAGGCAGATATTGCTCTCCTTCGTCTTCCCGCTCCTTCTTTACGGGGTACTTTCGCGAAAGCGTACGCGCTACTTACTCGCCTAGCAGCCGAGGTCGGATGGGACGAGCTACTGAGGAAACGAAGCGCGGTATTCGTCATGGAAGAGGAGTATCGCAGTGTAAAGATGCGAGGGACGGAGGTATGTACCTATCATCTTTTGTATTATTACGACCAAATTTCCTTACAACCAACCATCTATTCACCCACCTTATCTCCTCCAATACAATTATTTTGTGACGTTCTAGCAAAATGGTGGCGAAGAACGTGTAATACACGAAGACGGCACAGTCACTCACGGTCGCCCAGGCGCAGACGATAACGCCTCCACCCGGGCCCTCCATCGCGCTGCATCTCCGGCTCTTAGCGCCATCAGCGATACAGATCACGCCGTTCCCGAGATTCGAGTCACTCACGAAGGAGACGAGAGTGGTGTGCCAGTTATCAAAGTTTCTGAACACGAGGGAGAGGAAGGAGAGGCGAGTGGGTTTGCGGCTGCACCGGAGGGACTGGAGAAACCGGGCCGGGTGGGCGGTGTGGAGGATAAGGAGGGGGAGAAGGAGGGAGAAGTGGAGGGGGGTGCGGTAAAGAGTGTGGACGAGACGATGTCGTTCAGTACGAAGAGGCTTTGCGAGCGGTGGTTGGATAATCTGTTTATGGTCTTATACGAGGTTTGTCGTTTACATTCCTCAGTTCTTCCTCGATTAATGGCGTATTATGATGCGCTTATAGGACCTACGAATTTGGACAATCTTCCGCGCCGAGGTCGCACACTTCAAAACTCAACGCGTCGCGTACAAAAAGACTGGCACCGAGTGGGAAATTTTAGGCGACTTGGGCGCGCGATTGCACCACAAGGAAGAGGCCAAAGAGGCATACACAAGGTGCTTGGAGCACAAGTTCAGCGCCAAGGCGTGGATGCGGCTGCTTGAAATCTACGCAGACGAGGGGGATCTTCAGAGAGGCTTGAACGCGGCGTTTAGGATTGCTTGCTATCAGTGGAGATGGTACATGGAGAGTACTGTGCGTAGTATTTATAATTCTATTTACGACCTTGGTTCTTTCGGCACTGAAACTATTTCCTTTCCGATTTTTCTAGTATCCCACCGCAGTCGCGCAGCATCTATTCAAGCTTGGCCAAACACATGGTCACGCCAAGTTATCGTACACTCTCATGAGTATGGGACTGCCGGACGGAGTGCTAGCGATCATGCAGGGTTATTTGAATTATGGGCGCACGTTCAAGCCGGAAGGGTGGGATTTTTAAGAGGCTTGGCCAAAAAGCTGCACTTAGCTCCATGTATCGTTACGCTTGTTGGTTTAGATATAAATAGGGATTTATTTTCACTGTTCTCTGGATATATAAGAATGGGGAGGAATATTAGTTACTCCTGAGTTGCTACACCAAACGGATATGAACCTGTTAATATGCCACTCTGACCCGCGTCGTTTTATAGAATAGCGCCCAGCGCTTAGTAGCAGCTCTTGACCTCTCATATCAGTCCAACACTGAGATGAACTACTTACTTATACTCCATGACTCGAGTGGTAGGGCGAAACGACCCCACTTGAGCGCCAAATTCTTCACACTCAAGGCAATCTCGAAAGCCTAGCCCAACCCCTTCAAACCCTACAATAAATTACAGGAAAGGCCGAGGCTGAATCCGTAGCCAATACAAATTGCGATAACATCCAGTACGCTTTCGGGATTTGATCCTCGGTCAATACTTCTCTCGAAGGTGACGGCGCAGGAAACACGACATCTTGTTAAACCTTAACTAACGTTGGATGATTTGCTTGATAGATAAAACGGGCCAAGGATCCGACACGCCGCAACCACTAGACTCTGTCGGAAGTAAGAGTAGCAAGAACCAGGAGGAAACATATTGTGCTATTTTGGGCTGTAACGTGCTGAAAGCCAGGCAGGTTCAGTCTAAGATCTTGGGTATTTTGTACTGACGTTCGATATTTGATGAAATAGTACCAAGAACAGACTGTCAGATTACTGAGGTCGATAATGTCATATAGGCTTTTTTAATACGATCTGACCTACTTTTGCTCCAACTCTTTGTTTCATCGCAAATTTCCGTGCGCAGACTTCACACAGAGATGGAGACGTGAGAAACCATTTTGCAGGTTATAATTCATATTCCAGGGCGCATATACAGGTCTCCATCGTAGTCAATACAGCTACCGCTGAGAACGCGCACATTCCCGCACTTTACATCCCCAGAAGTTTCTGTGATTACGGTGGCTACGACATTTCTATATCAGGATCAAGGTTGTTATTTAGCTATGAAACGTCAGTTCAGAATGTTCTAAAAGTATAGAAGAACTCACCGACGCCAACACCGACGCTGCAACTGGACGAGCCAGTGGGTCATGGTCCCAGCATCTAAGCAGAAATTCCCACATCCGATTTGCTAGATTGTCAGACTCGGGTAGCTCATTTGGACGTTTCGGCGGCATTCCTTGGTGAATAGCCCTGTACACTCCCATATCGCTGCGGTACTCGGCATAAGGTACGTCGCCAGTGATTATTTCCTACACAGAGTGAGACGCTTAGATCACAGATTCTTAGTGCGATCGCCTACAAGCATTGTCTGATTGACATGCCGCCTCAATCAGTGCGACTATACATATTATCACTGGACTGACCATTCCAAGCGCATATATATCAGACTCCTTACTCCTCGTAGCGGGGATCCTGGTCGGTGGTTCATGATCTTCTTCCTCTGCTTGTAGAAGTTCAGGCGCCTACAGATAGTTTCTCAACGGAGTGTTCTATGTTAGATAAATTATTTACCATCCATCGCAATGTCCCTCCCCCGCATCGTGTTGTCGCAGAGAATTGAAGCGAAGTATCGGCCAGTATGGCATAGTCGAAGTCGCTGATCTTGAGCGTTCCGTCGTCGGACACAAGTATGTTATTCTGGAGACCAATATAAGAAGGGGTATGCATTCATTTTAGTAGCTTAGTTTGGACAATCTGCTGGGACCTACAGCTTTGAGATCCCCGTGGACCTGGACGTAGGGATCAGCGTTCAGTCAAGGAATGCTCCAACTAATCGGGACTTGCCATATCGATACCGTGTAGATAGGAGACCCCGGAAGCTACTTGAACACACTGTAAATCAGCGTAAGCCGGTTGAGTTCAGCGACTGAGACCCGACGCACCAAGATGTAGCGCTCCGCATCAGGGTGGGCTGAGATATAATGCCTCAAGTCACCTCGAGACATCCAGGGAGACACCATTCCCAGTCCATCTGGGAGCACAACCACCCCTAACAGCTTTTGAACGTTCACGTGGTCGAGTTGGGACCACACGTGTACCTCACGCACCGCGTGCTAGAAGGGAGTTTGCCTTCAACAGGGTTTATCACAACAGAGAAAGGTAGAACTTACTTTTGTAGCCTTATCACCGTCTTGACATAAGATGTGTAGTCGAAGTGTCTTGACCGCGACAAGAGTATCGTCAACCATGGTCGCGCGTCGAACGTCGCCAAACCCTCCTGACGCGACGACAACAGAGGTCAGATCGATGTGAACGGATGAAGTGAGGTCGGTGCACCCATGCTGCACCAGACACGTGAGCATTTCCTGAGCGGACTACGTTATAGAAAGCAGGTGAGCGCTAGTCGATCATGGATGTAGACTATAGAATTACCATGCTACTGGTTATTACGTTGAATGAAGGTACGCTCTGAAGCACTTCCCGTGAAGGAACTGATCCATCGGTCTGAGGTGCCTTCCATACAGATACATATGTGTCACATGAGCCAGACACAATATAATTGCCGTCGGAAGAGAAAGCGATATAGTTCTTATGCGCTTTGATGGGCTCGCCTACGGGGTCGCCAGTGAGAGCGTTCCATACACAGATGGTTTCGACTACTGTACCCGAGATGATCAGGGCACCGTCGGGTGAAAATGCCACGCACCCGGGTTCGTCGGTGTGTCTGAGCGGCTCGACTATGAGAGTGCCGGCGCGTACGTCCCAGATTTCGATATTCATACCCAAGGCAAATGCTATTAGAGTGCTGTCCGGCGAGAAACTGAGCGTATAAGTATCCGAGGCAAGTTGCCCGCGTAGTTCATGAACGGGAGCACCGGTACGCGTGTCCCAAACGCGAGCGATCCCGTCCCCCGAGCTAGAGGCAATGAGGGTGCTGTCGGGCGAGAACGCCAGCGAAAAAACTGAGCGAGTGTGCCCTCCGAGAGGCTTGCCAATGGGATTACCAGTTCGTGCGTCCCACATAATGACGGCGTTGTCCTTCGAGCCAGACGCGATGCGAGTGCCATCATTAGAGCATGCCACCGCGTACACTCCCGCTTTATGTCCCTTCAGTGGCTGACCTATAGGAGTGCCAGTGTGTGCGTCTAATATGCGCAGAGTGTTGTTATCTGAAATACAGATGATGCGATTATCGTCATGGGACCAGCATATATCTATGCGACCAGGTACGTTAGCCCCGGGGGGTCCTAGAATAAGCGCTCCAGTTCGCAGATCCCAGATACGAATAAGACTCTCTGATGTCACAGCAGCAACGGGTGGCATCGTGTGATACTGCTATTGAAAGAGCGCAACCGTCTGTATCCCATCGCCGCAGAGGTGCTGCATCATTGGAAGCCATAGTTAAGCGCTAGAGTTACTGTGGGCGCTTCAGACACGAACAAGGTCGGTGGAAGGTAATTAACAGCTGTGAACGGATGACTGTGTGATGTAATGCGCTCTAGCTCTAGAAGCGATAGAAAGGACTGGGTAATAGGCGCAAGGGCAAGGATGCTGTGGTGGTGATTAGCCGAAAGCATTGCCACTGACACGCAATCAGCTACGTTACCATTACACAGTGTCACCATACATATACTCGACTAAATATCTGAATGCGCCTGAGCGCTCTGGAGCGTGGGCCGGGTTCTCCATAGGCTCACGGAGCTCCTGGAGCACAGGTATGGCGCTTCGGAGCACTGTGAAACATACATCACCCGAGGCTAACCACTTAGAGACCTAATAATTGCCTTCTATATAAACACATATCATTAAACATTTGTTTCATCATAGAGCTAATGAGCTACCAGTGAGGTTAGCTGTTGGTTAAGCTCGAAAAAGCGAATATATGGGGATATAAAATGTAATTATTAGGTTCGTAAGTGGTTAGCTTCGGATGATGCATGCTCCATAGTGCTCCGAAGCGCCATACCTGTGCTCCGGGAGCTCCGCGAGCCTACGGAGAACCCGGTCTACGCTCCAGAGCGCCCAGGCGCATTCAGATGTTTAGTCGAGATATATATGCAAGGAACTATTCTTGAAAGCTAAGCTAAGCGGTTTTCCCAAGATGTTTATACTTGCGTTGTGAGTAAATGTTTAGTTGCGCGTACTGTCTATTCACATTTTGTGCAATCAAAGTCTGGTATACATCAATGCCACATTAGAAATTTGTCGGCCAAGCAATATCTAAGCGAGTGGTGAAATGGAGGCCGCGAGTAGAAGGCTAATCCTTTGTCGTGTATCAAGTTTTGCTTCTGTAGTCGAGAACCTGTTATCCTTGAGTGGCAACGCCGCCTAAGTGGTAGAGCGCAGGCCGTATGGGCAGATCGTAAGTAGGAAGGTGCGTTCGAAAGCTGGAGCCGCCCAAGCCATCAAATACCCCGCCGTCCGCGCTCACACTTTCCTCGACCACGTAAAACACCTCCCGAGAGCATGAGCGGTCCTCATGTACCAGCTCATCACGGATCGTGCCCCCCTTCAGCAACACCTAGCTTGCATTAAAGTTGTGGACTCGGCAATATGCCCGAACTGCACGCTCGCCCCAGAATCCCCGGCACATTACCTCCTCCGCTGCCAGAGCTTCGCGACAGAACGGCACCGCTTCTTGGGTTCCCAGGGAGTCCACTATCTCAACCTCTCTTTCCTTTTTTCGTCTCCTCTCGCCCTTAGACCTCTCTTCAATTTTGTAATGGCCACTGGCAGGTTCAGCATTACCTAGCAAGCTACTTACCTAGTACAGAGCTCTCTACCCGTAGTACCAAGTTTAGCATCCACCTGCATCCCTTTAGCCACCTACCACTTTACGTTTTGTCTTTTGTGTACAAGTCTTGGCCCTGTGCCCGTGCCCTTCCTGTCTCTCTTCTCTGTCTCTTGCTCCGTTTTGTCTTCCTCGGTTAGATAGCGTCGCGACATAGGGCGTAGCCCCAAAGCGACCGAAATACAATAGATTCGAAAAAAAGGAAGGTGCGTGGATGAACATTGGGTTGAAAGAAGAAATTACTCCAAGGAAATCTCGCAGGTTTGGTTGAGTAAGGATGACATCTGGCGGGTACGGTTCACTGGCGGACAAAGCAAGAGCATACTGTACCATTTTGACCTTCGCGTCGGTCCCCGTCCCCTGGGAGGTCGACGCGACGCGAAATTTTGATGGGTCCCCTGTCCCCCTCCCAGTCGACGCAGGGGGACACCCCAAGTCCAATATCAAACAGACCCTGTGCATTTGTAATATAAATAAATGAATTTCGAACTTAAACCGCAGACAACAGAAATCCGAGCATATATCCAAGTGAGAACAGACAAAAGCTAATCTATGAGTCTCTTTGGGCTCCAGGGGGACTGCAGGATCTGGGGCGAGGCGCCACCAGGTACGCCGGCTTGCTATACTCGCAGTCTTCACTCTCAAATCCGTCAAAATCCTCGTCAAGACCTGTATTGGAACCGTGAAGGCCACTAAGGTGAGCCGCGGTCAAAACACTCCCGATAAGCCAGGCATATTAAGCTCCGAACGAAACTCGTCGTCATCCGAATCAATGTCCGCCTCGTCCTCGTTCTCACTGGAGCCAGTCCATCACGCCCTGCTGAACAGCAGCGTCTACAGAGCAGGCCGAATCGCACGAGTTACTTTCAGTGTAGTTATATTGAACGAAACAGTTACATACCTTTGAGAGCGACCATTGAATCAAGTAGCAAATGTCGGGAATTAGCATGCGTGTATGTGACAACATTAGGGATTGTCCATGCCTTGCCTCCTTTTAAAGCTTCACTAAGGGGTAAAATCGAGGAGCCAAGAGTACTACCATGCGCACATTAGCATACTAAACCTCCGAAGAGTACTGAAAATTTAACTACAAGGCACATGAACATAATACTTCGCATTTTATCCAATTTATAACACTGTTTTACATTGACACAAGTGCTACTTGCCACGGTTGAACGACAGCTGTGTGGGCGTTTTCAGCCCGTCAGGGGGAGACTCCTGTGAAGCCGACACCCATCGCGTCGATGTCCCCTGTCCCTTGGCCCCTCGACGTGGGGGGACATGTCATTCAAGCATGTACAAACAAGAATAAGCGCTCAGCGCTATTACATAAGCGACGCGAAGGTCGAAATGGTACAGTAATGGGGGCTCGGACACAGATAAGCACACGGCTGCAGATTAACACATGAGTAATTGGACATACTTAGAAAATATGGCTGTAAGTTTTTAACTGGCGGGACGACGGGACTTAACGCTAGTAAATTTGATGATCGCTTGAATGATCGCCTCTGCCGTTTTTGAGGAATGTTGGACCAATTCTGCCGAAACAAAAACCTGCAGCATTTCAAGTATAATATTACGCTGCTCTATGCCAAACTGTGTCCAGTAGGCATGAGTGCATATCTGCGCCAATCCTAGGAGGTATATATCGTCATTTCGCGAGGTTTCGGCATTGACAAGTACTGAGCTTAAGAGGTTCGACTACACTCCTGGTCAGCTTATGTTCTATAGTGATAATGACACCTTTGCTCGCATAATGTACCGTGGTTCATCCGCCTCAGAAGAGATTCATTAACTCTGTAATGCATGAGGTGAACAACGCTCTGAAAACATGTATCACCGCTCGGACATGCCGCAAGACCCAATTCGACCGCTCCGAGAGCTTCGCCGTCAATTCAGAAAAACGCACAGGCTGGGCTTCTAAGACTCTGACGATGCCAAGATCTACAATAAGTGTAGACTAGGGTTGTCACCGAGGGCTCCCGAGGGGCCCTCGCCCTCGCCCCTCGAATTTTCTGTCAACCCCTCGTAGTTGCCGCAGCCCGAGGGTTAGATAAGCCACGGTGCTAACCGCACACACAGTTAACACAAAGCCAAACTCCCGTCATCAGCACATACCTAAGTGATTAATGAGTTATACCAAAAGAGGTCCGAGGGATGTGCCCCCTTGGTGGGTGACATAAGACAAACCTCGCTGTCACTCGCTAGACGAAAGAAGCCCCAAAACCGTGACCGAGGCCACCACCCCTCCGAGGCCCTCGCCCTCGGCGCCAACCCTAGTGTAGACTTGGCTTATGCTGCAGCGGCTACCGCCGTTTCAGCTCCTAACGCAAATCCCGCATGATTGATTGACGAAGCTGATTCTTATACAGATTACGCGAGTAAGCGCAGGAGTTGAAACGATAAATAGCGCGTAGCTTGAACTGATTATAACTCACCGCCGAGTGAATTCATAGGATTTTCGCGAAGCAAGCGGAAGGTCAATTTTGATAGTAGGATACGTCATGACGCAAGACTCGAGGTGCAAAGTCTGACATGGAAGGAGCTGTTTGACACAATCTGACACCTGCAGCGATTGAGCCGAAAAGGCATCTGAAAATGGATCAATCTTACTCAAGAGGATCTGACCGAACACATTGGTTCGCTTGATAGATTAACTTGTTGCTCGGTTGTTTCTGTGATCGATGTATGGAGGACTAGAAGTAAGTGCGGAAGCGCGAAAAGGCCGAATCAAACAGAAGAAAACATAGGTTTCATAAATAGTTTCCCTCTGCTCCAACGAATGGCCATCGACCCCGACCGCTCACCATGCTGCATCTTGCTCGAGTCTCAGTATTTCTCCCACTTGTAATTCTTTGCATTATATCCAGTGTTCTTGCACTCGATCCCGGCATCTATATCATAGGCTATCAGAGCCCCTCTAGGCAATTCACCCTCAAGTTACCTAACCCGGGTGTCTCATGCTCATTGATGCCCCGTTCAAATGACCAGGATCCCACACAAAGGGTCAGCTATCCGCATCTTCCTGGCAATAATTAACACTAACGCGCTCCATTTATGTGACAGTGGCTCGTTACTCCGGCTTCAGAGGGTACTTATGGGCTCCGAAACATCGCATTTGGACTCTACGCTGGCGCAGACAGCGTACAACCGGGTGCCCCTCTCCGAGGGGTCGGCCGGGGGTTCCCCCTTAGGCTCCAGCAGGTTGGCCCGGATCTATATTTGTAAGTTAAATTTATTCTTTTCAGCATGCTCGTTTGTTGAGATTTCTATGCCCACTAGTATCCTTACACCAACCAATCCGCCCCTTCAAGTGGACCCTCGTAGTCTGAATCAGTACGATGTGAGTCTATGTGGAGTGTATGCCATACTATTTGACTTACACGATGACAGGTTATACTTAATCTTCCCAATCCCCAAGCGGCCCAGCCGTTTCAGTTTATTAGAGTTGGCTGAATATGAATTCTCGGAAGACTGATGCTTGTAAATTTGTCACCGTCTGCACAGCCTGCTATAATGACGACTGTGTGAAGCATCCCATTTTACGCATCTTATACATATCTCTCTTGTTGTGTTTGGGTGGCTAACTTGTCGAAAGCATATGTGTAGAATATACTTAATTTGGTATATTAGTCACGCTGAGTCATCAAGTATACTGGTATCTGACGTGTCCATACCTCGTCCGTGACCACAACACCTCGACGACCTTCAGAGCCTTCCCGACGACGACGAAGCCGCCTGCTGTGGGATCTTCGTAACGCGCAGGCACCGGAAAAAATTCTCACCGGCCACGAGCGCGGTATACTTAGTATCTTATGGTGCTCGCAAGACTTAGACCTACTCCTCAGCTGTGGGAAGGATAACCGTACATTATGCTGGAACCTAAGCTCGGGCGAGATCGTTGGGCGAGTACGTATTCCATCATATCCAAATTTCTAGCCTATGCTTATACGTTCTATGATAGCTCCTGCCCTCGAATAATTGGTCCTTCCAAACCTCCTGGAACCCACGTAACCTCGACCTCTTTGCAACCGCCAACTACGACGGCACGATCGCAGTCCACTCCATCCAATCCACCTCCACTTCCACCCTCTCTCCCACCGGTACCTCTTCCGCACCCGCCAACCCCAACGATGTGTTCGACCCAGCTAATTTCGCGGACATGAATGACACACAAAATTTGGGCGCGAGTCTGGCGTTAACTGTTGCACCAAAGTGGTTGAGAAGGCCCGTTAGTGCCAACCTTGGATTTGGAGGACGATTGGTGGAGGTTGTTAATGGTGGTGAGTTTTCTTCTTATATATATAGAGTTCCTTGAGCTAATGTGTGATGCGTGGTGGTAGGCGCGGAGGAGGAGAAAAAGACCCGTAAAGTCGTGATCAAGCGAGTGGTGGGCGAGCAAGGCGTCGTAGAGCGCGCGAAAGAGTTAATCAAAGCCGAGACGGAGGAAGATGGCATGCGCGCATTCGTCGAAGCCCGCGCGGGAGACGTAAAGCCTACGTCCGAGTCCAGCGAGCCGACCCAAGAAGAGAAGGATAAAGCCGAGTGGTCTACCCTTCTCGCTCTCTTCCAGCCCGAACCGAAGGACGCGCTCGTGAAACTTGTGGGATATAATACATCACCTGCTGCGCTGGACGAAGCTCTTGCGGCCGTTCGGGCAAAAACGTACGAACCCGTGGTATCATTCGCGGATGAAGCCGTGCACGTTTCTCATTCGCCCGTGGGAGAGTCGCGTGAGGAAGGAGAAGGTGAGGAAGAAGGCGAGGATAGCGAGGCGGCCCTCCCATCTAAATCCTTCCGACTCCACTCCAAAAAAGAAAGGAAGACGCGACCTCGGCACTCGTCACTCGGGCGCTGATCACTGGAAACCTTGATGCGGCTGTTGAGCTGTGTGTTCGAGTCAATCGATGGGCGGATGCGTTGTTACTTGCGCAGGGCGAGGGACTTGTTATGCGTATTCGCATGGCGTATTTCGAGAGGGCTGCGTCCGGCGATGGAGGGTACCTCCGGGTGTTTAGGGGAGTGGTACAGGGGAAGAAGGGGCTCGCTGAATTGGTTCGGGGCGCAGAGGTTGGAGAGTGGCGAGAGGTGATGGTTGTGCTCTGCCAATGGGCGGAGGGGGATGCGTTCGCTGGATTGGTTGGAGAACTTGGAGAACGTGTGTGGGCGGAAGAGGAGGGTGGTCTGAGCAAAGGCGAAAGGAGAGAAGTTGCCCGGGTGTGCTTCGTGGCTGGGAAGCGGTTGGATTGCTTGGTGAAGATCTGGGCGGAGGAGCAGAAGGAGGGAAGAAGAACAAGAAGGCGATGAGGAAGGAGGTGGGCGGTATGGTGTTCGGGCAAAGGCCGTGCAGACATTCGTCGAGAAGGCCGTGGCGTTCTGTGCTGCTACCGTGTTCGTCGACCCTGATCCCACCTCGACTTCGGCCAACTCCACCGAGGAGAAGCAGTACGCCCTCGCCCCTCTTTACGAGCGCTACGTCGAGTACGCCGAGATCCTCGCTGCCCAAGGGTTGCTCTCCGAGGCCGTCAAATATTTCGAGTGCGTGCCGGCTGGATTCGGGGATGTAAAGTGGCTGAAGGGGGCTTTCGCGACCGAGGCTCCCTCAAAGGTCAGCGGTGCGGCTGCGAAGCCCCAGGGGCAGGCGGCGTATGGGGGAGCATCTCAAGGTGGATATGGGGGATATGGTGCTCCCCAGGGGGGTGCTGGGCCATATGGGGCTTCGAGTGGGCCTAGTGGGCCTTATGGTACTACTTCAAATGCGGGCCCGTACGGTGCCCCAGCCGCTCCTTCGCAGGCTGGACCTTATGGAGCGCCTCCTGCGACTACGTATGGCGCGCCACCCGGACCGTCTTCCGCCAACTATGGTGCTCCGCCTGCGTCGGGTCCGTATGCACCGCCACCCAGCAACAATGCCGGCCCGAAGCCTCCATCGCAGCAGCTTCGAATACATATGGGCTCCGGGGTGGATATGCTCCTCCGGGTCAACAAGGTGGCTATGCCCCTCCAGGTCAACAAGGAGGATACGCTCCTCCCGGGCAACAAGGTGGATACCAAAATCAAGAGCCCGCCTTCCGAGCGCCTATGGTCGCCGTCCCAGCTCCTCCCGCGCCTATCGACCAACAACCCGCCAACGCACCTCCCCCAATACTTCCTGCCGCAACACGCCGCGACATCCCTGGCTGGAACGATGCGCCCAATGTCACTGTCCCTCAACGTCGCACACCTGTCCCGCCCGCTCCAGCAGCCGCCGCCATCACCTCTCCCTTCCCTAACTCGCCTGCGCCTGCGTCTCCGACGGCCCTATATGGCGACTAGCCTTTCTTGCCGCCGCCGCCAAAGGGAACTGGAACGCCACAACGCATGACGTCCCCGCCAAGTGGATGGGTAGTGTGCGCGCGTGAAAAGAGGTTTTGGGTCTGCTGCTGTGGTGGATTCTGGTGTAATGGGTGTGTGGGATGTGCCGGTGTGGGACATTGTGTTGGCGAAGTCGACGTCGCATGTGGGTTGGGCTGGGCGAATCGATAGCACTCTGGGTGACCTACAGTTGAAGACGCATAATAGAGAGTTTGCGAGCCAATTGCTAATTGCTTTGTCAGGTTGCGAAACACGTGACTAGTTCTACTTGAGTTCTACTTTCGGCGACTCGTTAAACGGACATTGTGCCTGTACATATCAATGTCAATTAATTTATGCATCAAAGCAACACTACATTCGATGTTTGGTACCAGAAAAACGGGGGGTGCAGTGAGAGTAAAGATTGAACGGGGGCAGGCTTGCTATTTTGAGGGACTGGGTAGGGGAGTTTTCCGCAGGTTGGGGGTTGTATCACGACTTATACTATCCCCCGAGACACTTGAGTTTAATTTTCGGAGCTTATTGACTTGTTTAGACTATCTGGGTCGTGGCCAACAAGTAGAACTGAAGTAGAACTAGTCACGTGTTTCGCAACCTGACTAATCAAATAGCAATTGGGTCGCAAACTCTCTAATATATGTACGCATAAAAGGTTTAAGCTATACAAAATATATAAGATTGGATTCGTACTACTATATATTTTCAAAGATAATGAACAACCAAAACGATGCGTGGTAACTAAGCTCAGACACCGATATGTATATACGGTACCCATCGGAACAGCTCATTCACTCCAATTTTGTCACGTAAAATTCCCACTGCCGCATGTAGTGCTCTTGCAGCCCTCCCTTCATCCAGCCTCCCATCCGTTGCAAGCTGCCTATATACGTAATCTGCTACAACAGGCGCGTCGGCGTCCATGATGGACCACATAGTAGCGATCACAGTCGCGTACCCAGCTACCAGCATACCGGCCGCCAAGTGCATCGCCTCGTCAGGCGACTCTTGGTCTCCGGTGGCGGTCTGGCACGCGGACAAGAACGCTAGACCTTTGTTCTTCAACGATCTCCTGGTGATCTCCGCAAGGCTCAGTCCCCTGTCGTGCAGGTGAAAGCAGCTCTCGGTTGGCTTGCTGAGGTTCTGCGAGGCATGACATGCGAAATGAATTGAGTTGAACTGCTCCATGGCGTCCAATACCGCTTCGGCTGTGGCTTTATTGTTTTCTAGCCTCACGCATGAGGAGGTCCCCACGTGGTTGTTAATGTGAGTGAGCTCTAGTTTCGTGGCTGGGAGGGTTGATTCTTCGCTAACTGCTAACACGGTACCCAGCTCTAGAGATCGCGTGTTGGAGGGCAACAAGGAGCTTAGAGTCGGCGAGTAGGAAGAAACCGCATATTCGAATATCTTGTCGCCCCCGTCGATGTAGCAGCCCGCGGCATGAATTGGGAGCATGGACAGCGCACCAGTCGTGCACCACGTGATATGCGGCAGCTGTTCAGCGGGTAGCTTTTCCTACATGCCGTAAAGTCAGAAACTTGGACATGAATGTATGAACCAGGCGAGCTTACAACATATCCCAGGGACGTGAGTATTGGATTCACTATCTTGTGCCAGAGTTCAGCTAGAGTATCCCCAAGCGAGCGCCCGGATCTCCGAGTATTACGGAATGCACGCTCCCTTAACCCTGGTGGCATAGTCTCCTGCATTTGGCGGTAAAGGTCGGCCACATTCTCGAGTGAAATCTGAGGCAGATGGACATGTGTGACGTCATCGGTGTGTGGTCGCAAGATGAGCGCATCGCATCGACTTGAGTCCACGTTGACAACAACAACAGGTCCGAGTTGTGCGGCAGGCGTGAGCTCCGAGATCTGCTTTGGTCGCATGAAGCTTTGAAATCCGGGTATTTGTCGAGCACGGGCTAGAAGATTATCGAACTGTTCTGCAAGGCGACGATGGTCTTGAGCAGCGGCTTCCAAGGCGTCTGCGTCATTGACTTGGACTGCTGAATCCGTGGATCGCGAGCCGGCATGTTCAAGTGATGAGGAAATCTTCTTAAGGTTATCAGCGAGATCAGGGTCGACTGTAGATAGGTGATCGAATGGTGTTCGAAGCTGCAGTGTCTGGCTCCAGATGATTGAGCGACCAGCTTCAAGCCATTCTAGAGCCAGTCCATATTCTTTTGCCGCGATCGCAACCGCAGCTGCTTCCACAGCCACGGAGCCGATTGTTTGCGTGTCCTCATATCGACGGGTAACAGTTGAGCCCATCCAAACAACCTTTGGGATCAGCCCCATGGTCCACTGATACGCCGAGAGGGTAGAAGAGTCGTAGGAGGCGGCACCCAGTCTAGCCCATTGTCGTGAAGCCTTGAAGCGTGTAGTTATGCTCCCAGTAGAACAAAGTGCGGCCATTCGAAACGATGAGAGGGTGCCTCGCAAGTCTACAAGGTCACCTAGACGCTCAAATCGACGCTTGTGCGAATTGCCAAGGTTATTGAGCCATCCAGGCTTGTCTGCGTGGCCATCTGGAACGAGCGAAACCGCCTGAGACTGGCACATTATCGCCTTGTCTATGTCTGCGAGGTCATCCAGGTGTTCAAATCGACTTTGGAGGGAAATGCCAAGGTTGTTGAGCCATCCCGGCTTTTGGGCATGGCCATCAGGAGTAAGTGAAACCGCCATAGATAGGCATGCAATCGCTTTTTCGAGATCTGCAAGGCCGTTGAGGCGCTCGAATCGACGCTGATGCGACAGGCCGAGGTTGTTGAGCCGACTAAGCTTGCCTGCGTATCCATCTGGAGTGAGCGAAACCGCCTGAGACAGGTACGCAATCGCCTGGTCAATGTCTGCAAGGTCGCCTAGGCGCTCAAATCGGTGCTGGTACGAGACGCCCGCGTTATTGAGCGAACCAGATTTGTCTGGATGGCCATCTGGAGTAAGCAACACAGCCTCAGAGTGGCACGAAATAGCCTTGTCTATATCTGGAAGGTCGCCTAGGTGCTCAAATCGATAACGGTACGAGTTGCCGAGGTTGTTGAGGCTTTTGTGCTTTTGTGGACTGCCATCTCGAGTAAGCGACACCGCCTGAGACTGGTACGCAATTGCCCTGTCAATGTCTGCAATGTCGCCTAGCCGATCAAATCGATTCTGGTGCGAGATGCCAAGGGTGCTGAGCCACCCAGGCTTGTCCGCGTGGCAATCTGGAGCGAGCGAAACCGTCAGAGACTGGCATTCAATCGCCTTGCCTATGTCTGCAAGGTCGCCTAGCCGCTCAAATCGACTTTGGTGCGAGATGCCGAGGTTGCAGAGCCACGTGGGTTTCTCTGCATCGCCATCCGGAGTGAGTGAAACTGCCTGGGAAAACCATTCGATCGACCTTTCGATGTCTGCGAGCTCGCCCAGGTACTCAAATCGACATTGGTATGAGCATCCAAGGCTGTTGAGCATAATGGGATTTGGTGCATGGCCGTCGGGAGTAAGCAAAGCTGCGGAAGAATGCCACGCAATCGCCTTATCTATATCAGCAGGGTCGCCTAGGCGCTGAAATCGGGATAAGTGCGAGTTGCCAAGATTATGAACCATGAGAGGCTTTTGTAAAAGGCTATCTGGAGTGAGCGAAACTGCCTGAGACAAGTACGAGAGTGCCCGTTCTAGGTCTGCAAGGTCGTCTAGGTGCTCAAAACGATACAGAAAGGAGGTCCCAAGACTGTTAAGCCTCCTAGGCATGTCCGCATCGCCATCCGGAGTGAGCGAAACCGCCTGAGACAGACAAGAAATCGATTTATTAATATCTGCGAGGTCGCTCCGGCATCCAAAGCGACAGCAGTACGCAACACCAAGATTCCGGAGATAGCCCGGTCTGGCTAGGTGCTCTTCCGGGGTGGAATTGAGCGCTTGAGAGTAGCAGATAATAGATTGGTCTATTTCTTTTACCTCGCCTGAAACTTGGAATCGGGTTCCTATATATTCACCCAAGCCATTCCAGACTTTAGCTTGTCTAATAAGCTCATCGGCTCTTTCCGACGGATCTTCGATGTGACTGAGACAATGCTGCATGTTGGCGAAGAGAGCCCTCAACTGGTCATTGCTGATTGTTGAATTGTCTTCCTCGTCGCTACCGGAATATCCCTGAGAGGACGGGGTGGCTTTCTCGCAGTCCGCCTTATGAGTTATGTTGGTCGTCGAACCTGCTTCGCCCAACATGGTCGTATCCTGAGGCTTTGGCGTGTTGTACATCAGGCTTTTAATAATCTAATCTGCTCGCTTCAACTCACCTTTGAATTCTCCGAACTATATCATGGAGATCGTTAGCATCGTACAATTGAAGATAGTCGTTAGATCCTAACCTCAGTGTTTCGGCTTTCTCCGGTGGGTCTCGCGGAACGATATCCATTAGGTATACGAGCAAGCTTCCAATGGCGCAGTCAAGTAGGCGGAGATTATGGTAGAATGGGGATGCTAGTGAGCCCGTCCACAGGTGAGGGGGCCTTAATATTACCGCTCGTCCAGTCGAGCGTCTAACGGCGCCCTTCAGGGCAATGCAACAGAAGAGTCCAGAACATGGTATATTCCGGTGACCCCCTTGCGTGCTTGCATTGTCTGTCATGCCGATCAGTGCGCTATTAGAACCACTGGGCGCCAATCCAGAGCCGCCCGCTATTGTCGGAGTTAAAAACACTCCGGTCTCCTGGGTAGTGCACCCACGCAAGCGTAAAGTACCTCGAGAATCTTTCAGTTCCTTCGAAGCTTGACTAGTCTCCCAAAGTCAAACTACTCCAATCGGCACCAAAGGCAGGCTCTCGAGGTCTTGTAATAGTCTGCTTCAGCTTCTCGGATTTCTACTAGTGCATCACCTTCGAGCACTTCAGAGGTAAATTCGGTCATGTGAGGGCCCAAAGCCGCTTGGTTCAGTGATGTCGTGAGATCTTTCTCAGTATGTACTGTAGCACTTTATAGATGTACATAATTATATAGCATATCCACCCAGCAGGTATCTGTGGTTATCTTCATTATTTGTATCTACTTGTATCACACAGCTGAGGTATTCTCCGGGGCGGCCCCGCTCCTCCCCTTGGTCGGCGCTTCCCCCCCCCCCCGTGGTTGGCGCTTAACGAGCCCAGGCGAATTCGCCTAAGTCCCCCCCGCTGCTCCAACATTTTCTAACAAACGGTCTGGGAGATGGGAGGCACGAGCAGATCGAAGCGAGGTGACGAGCTCTCGATCTGATCGTGACGGTCACAAATCTCCCTAGACCGGATGTGGAAGAGACTGCCAAGCCACTCAGCAAAAACCAATGTTTCTCTGGAACACTCTGGAGCACTCTGGAGCGGTCCGGAGCACTGGAGCAGGTGCAGCCACTCCCCCCTATCCGGGGCCCTCGAGAGCACAGGTTGTGATCTCAGGAGCCCTCCGGAGCAAAACAAGCTTTGCTCAGGAACACTCCGGAGAACCAGCCAAGCGCTCCGAGGTGTTGGAAGGGTACTCGTGATCTTGTCCTAACTGCTCATGGGACGATTGAGCAATCCTTTAGCAGCATATATGCATTGATCTTTAGTATGTTTCATTAATGTGTTGTTCATCCAATGTATATAAAAGTCAGACACACTGTTCGGAACATAGTGAAGAAGGAATTCTACGAATAGGGGGAGGTTTATACTATAAGCATGAACAACAGCAGGCAGGAGAGATTGGAGACCACAGGCATATTAGCCTGCATTGGGAGAGATTTGGAAAACACACCTATTTGCATACAAGATCGATTAAGGACCTATGGTGGTGGGCAAGGGAATAGGCACGATTGTGGGAGTTGAGAGTTGGCACATCGGCAACAAGTGATACAAGAGTTTGTTGGAGGGCGAAGGAACGTCATTATGCGAGGTCGGAAATGGGACGAGAGCACAGCACACCAGGACAATATGCCAGGATCGTTAACCCAGGCAAACAAGGTTAACTTGTTTGCTAGCTCGAATAAACATGATCTTACTTACGTTGACCTTAAGTTGATCCCATTGAACAACCTTGGGGCATTGACAGCAAGTGGCTGCCAAGCCTGGACTTCAGTAACAAAGAAGACAATTAGCGGCGATATATAGGAAGCAATCACAGGCTTTCCATTGAGGTGGTAGTGGTGGTGGTAAAGTTGGGGTGGTGAGACTAAGCAAGCAGGGGGAAGAGGCTGTATTCGTGGTTGCGGTCGTGTTCCGAGCGAGTTCAAGTCAACGCTCGGCTAGCTGAGTCTCGCCAGGCACAGACCTTTAGTATCAGCCATTCAGTGCTAAGATGTTTCCAATCTAATACATACTTGGATGAGTGTGTTTGGGGGTACGAGAGTGATCTGAGGGTGCAACAGTCACCTGTCAGCTGTTGAGGCCATTTTGAGGTCACTTGGAGCCTGCACTGAGCCATTGCATCTGCCACTTGGCCCCTTAAGACAACAACCATTGCCCTCCAGCTCTCGTTCTCATCCTCGTTCCTGTTTGCATTCTCGTCAATTTCGCTGCCGAGTACATAAGTTCGGTCTTGACTCAAAAATCTATATATTCAACAGCAGAAACCACGCAAATAAGCGCATATATGCGCCTTGAGATCGCCTATTAATTCTACATACAGTTAGATCGTGCTCAGGAGACCCCAGGAGCCCACATACTAGTGTCAAGAGCACTGGGTTAGTGCCCCTGAGTGCTGCAGAACACAAGTCTGATGCTCGTAAGCACTCCAGAGTGATCGGGAGCACCTTATCTATGGCGTTCAATTTGTAAAAAAAGGTATTTTCGGCACATATATTTAGATTACTAGTAGTTTCCTAGTAAAAATACTGTGTATGGAAATCAGCAGAAATCGCCCAAAAAAGCAACACAAAGAGCCAATTTCAGGTGGTTGAGCCATACTTAGGAGCACCTTCATATATACGAGTCTAACTAAGGATAGGAATGTGGAGATTCTCTCATATTAAAGTGTGATTGCTCCAACATAAGTTTTGTCTGCTGCGTATGCAAGGTGTCTAACCTGGCGCATACATGCTGCACATACTAATTCTCTAATTGGAGCATACATTGGGAGGGCACGGTTTGCTAGCCAAATCCAGTTGAAACTCTAGTGCCTCTATAAATCAAGTCTATAATGTAATCGATATTTTGTTAATAAACTCTAGTTACATGCATTGTCTCCTACTAGTAAACTGCATGTGTAGTATTGCCTAGTACAACCCCCAAGTTCTCTCGGCCAGCTTCCCTAGATGACATGTATGTAGTTTTCCCATTTCCTCAATGTGACCTTACAAAGACCACCATGAAAGTATGAGCATTCTTTCTATCCCTGTTTCATACTTACAGCTTGGTACACCACTCTTTCAGTATTGTTTCATTTTCACACTCTTAGTAGGCGATGACCCGCACATATTCAGCACTATCACATCAGTCTCATACTTCATTTTTAGCTAGAAAATCGCTAACGGAAACTGTATGTGAAGGTATGAACTTTTTTTACAAACTGAACGCCATACCTATCACGTGCTCGTCAAGCTCGCACGCGATCCGGAGCAAAATGGCCGCTCTGGAGTAGGGAGTAAAACGGATCATCCGGGTTGCTGCGCGGACGTTACCGCGGGTAAAGTCACGGGCCGGATGAGCACCCGGATTACACAGCCACACATACCGCGGTTACTAATCCGTGTTGTGCTCGCGACGGGTTAAGCCCGGGTAATCCGTTGTATATTAAGCTATTTAATTACATGAACTTTTGAATCATTCTAGCAGCATCCGAGATGCTCGGTAGGAGTGGAGTGTTGAACCAGGAGCCAACGGCCATCTGAGCCTGAAAGGTACGGGTTGACATATGATGCTGTAAGTGGTTTATCATAAGACGGCCGCCCGAAAACGCGCGTTCAGCGTCAACGGAAGATGCTATTTAAGAATTACAATATTAAAATTTGTTAAACGGCAAATACGTAGTGGGCTTACCGGGTGCAGTCAAATAGTCTAGGGCCATACGAGCAATACGGGGGCGACGTTCCAGTTGGGAGCACCAGTACCCAAGTATCCCACCGTGCTCGGTAATCGTCTCTGGCGAAACGACGGGGCTGTTGAGGTATGCTTCAATGCAATCATCTTCAAAATGGGTGGGCGGAGCAGAGGAGGATGAATGTCTCTGTGTCCAAACACTGCCCTTGCTCTGCGTTCACGAGATAAGTATATGCGATTACAAAAACGTGATAAATTGCACCTTTGAGCCTGAATTAATGGTATGAGGAGTGGTGGTTGTCTGCAGCGCATAAGTGTCCTTAAACCGAGTCAAAACACGAGTGCAGAGCGGAGTGGTATCATAGCCACGGTCTGAAAACCATATCAGTTTTCGATCGGGGCACATCACTGGGCAATCAAGGAGTTAATAGTGCTACCTAGAGCCTAAATACTGACTTACCAATCGAAATATCGTAGAAATCGGACTCCTGCATCGTCCCAATGTATTTATCGAATACACGCAGGGCAGCTTCCGCCGCTATTCGTGTAATTGGACGTAGATTTCGCCCCAGCACATCATCACGTACATCCAACAACCGTGCTCTAAGGGTCAATAACTCAGGGAGCGTCTCATGGATCAATGGAACTTTAGCTTGAGAAAAACGGTCAGTTGGCTCTTGAAATATCTATGGGATCAAAGCATTAGCCTGGCAAGTAAATATGCGCATATATGCTACATACAGCAAGAACGCTACTCAGCTCAGCTGCTAGAGCCCATTGATCGTCGTCCAAAGCGTATCTCTTGAGTTTCAGCTTCGTATTTCCAGTCATCCATTGCACCGGGCCCTTGAAATGCAGATGACCGTCGAGACACGCACGATCTGTGTTCCAGCGAGTGGCTACACGCCGGGTAAGTGCTCTCGAATCGCCTTCTAACTCGGGGTCCTTGGCCACTAGCTCTAGAAAAAGGCTGTCCAAGCTCGGCGAGTCATTTACTCGCCGAGCAAGTCCTGCAACCTATAGATATTGGGCGTAAGTGCATGCTGAGATTGAAGCAAGGTGTTGGGCTTACCTTTAACATAATTTTGCGGGCACTTGTTATTTCCTCTTCAGTCACGACGAGACCAGCAGCAGCCATGGTATGTCTTGCGTCAGTGGTCATACCATTTACCTCGGCCTCATCGTGCTCTAGCTTGTCGCTGTCTAGCTCCTTGGTCGACTCTTCGGGCTCCTCAGCAGGATCATCATTGGAAGCCTCGCCTAGAGGCTTCTGTTCGGCTGGCGCATCTTTTGCTTGTCGTGTAGGAGGGGAAAATAAGGACAAAAACGACTGTGAATATTGATATGTCAATGCACTAAAAGTCATTCACAATGCTATACTCACCTTTGCCATCAAGTTAACAATGTGGGGGAAGCATCGGATACGCGATTGAGTGCCCCGGAAATTTGGTATAAGGCTCTGAAGCTGAGTCACAAGTGTGTTATTGGGGCTAGCATTGTCGAGGCACACAGATGCAATCTGAGGGTATCTCATAAAAAGCAGTATGATATAGACAAAGAACACAAACACACCTTATTCTCAATGCCAAATCGCTTTAAGCAGTCATGAATGCGTTCTGCCATGTAATCACCTTTGTGGGCTTTTGTCAACCTGGAAATATTAGAATAATGTTTAGTACTCTGAGACGATTTAAAGCACACAAACCTACCTAATAAACTCAAGAATGGTTCGCCAGATCTTCCTTTTCTCACGCCAAAAAACAATCACACCAAGATAAGACTCCGATGTAGGGCTTGTCCATCCATCTACAGCCAAGTGAAGCGCCCCAGGGACTTGCTGTATGGGATAGTCAGAAGCTGAAGACGCATATAGGCGAATTAATATACACATACCTGAAGATATAGGGCAGCTAGACCTGATGCTTCCTCGTATATGCGCTTCACATCTGTAGATACAGATGCGGAGCTTGGAAGCTCAGTTCCGGGTCGAAGTAGTTCCACTTCTTGACGATGGAGCTCGTCCACAACGGACTCGAATGGTCAATGGTCACGAGCACACCGAAGGGCAAGAATGGCTCGATGTATTGCTTCAGAATATGTTGCAAGCTCTGAGCTGGTTGCTGGGTGAGGTTGAGATAGAGTTACGCCGCGTCGCCAGTCACACGCTTTGGCAGCAATGGTCAGATTTTGAGTACCATCGCTTGATCGCAGTCGCTCTCGACGCTGTGATACATGGTCTGGCGAATGAAATTTACAATCAAAGCGTATGACTAGGCGAAGAGGTGCTCCTGAATCATCCAAATGACGTTCCAATGCAAGCGTGTAATGTGTGTAAACGGATGACCTCCAGGTCTCTGAAACAGCATCTAATTTTGTAGTTAGCATGTCTCCTAGTATATGTCTATTCGATCGTCGCTTACCTAGCACCTCCTTATCCGGGTGATCCCAAACTTCAGCATCAGTCATTACATTCAGACCCTTGCGCCGCTTTGCACGCTGGCGAACTGGCTCAAAGGGTGCTGTCCGTTTCCCAAGAGGGCTGACAGAGGACTCGGATACGATTGAGAGAGACATGGTTTGAGAAGGGAGTAAACGAATAATACACCTAAGTTAAAAGAACGCAAACACGACGCAGCTCTCATGGCATGCTGGGTATTTATACTCCATGGGAGTGTTTCTAGAGTTTTCGAGCCTGGGAATGACTTGACTCATCGCGTCGGGCGCTGCGTCGGTGTGGCCAAACACCGAGCGACGCTGACAAACTGACTTACTAAGGTAGCCCCGCTACCCGCGGGCATCCGCGCATGAACCCGGGCCTCCACCTGCGGTTAAGCTACCCGCGGTAATTATTTCAAATTCAATCCGGGTATCCCGCAATCCGGCCCGTGCTTACGGCGCGGGTGTTACCACGAGTTTATCCGGTTAACCGCTATCCGTTTTACTCCCTACTCTGGAGCGAAGGGGTGGTTTGCCGATGCATGGCCGGTGACCGCCAGCCGCAGCCGCTCTGTGGTGGGACTACGGCCGCCCAGTAAGCTACTTACCCTTCCCGGGATGCGGCTATGGCTAGGGTTGGTAAGGAG
>JANWGL010001930.1:0-30935 GCA_025200755.1 Ceratobasidium sp. C01
GCAATGAGGCCCTGAGGCAAACCCGCTGTCTGGGCCCCTAGCTTTTGCCTCGGGCTTGCCTTCTATGCGTCATTTCAGCTCGAATCGTCACTGCTTGCTCCTGTCCATACCGCAACAATGGCCCACGACGGCGAGGACATGCGTCACCATCCATACCCCGTGAGCTCGCCGCCGTCGCCACCGGACCAAAGGCTACGGCTCCCGGCACCAGGGCCCGTACCCACCTAGCTTGTTGCCCAATTTCAGCCCTCAAACAACCAAATGCTCTTGCCCTGCAACCCCCCACACACCCGGCTAGCTGAAGCTTGTCTCAGACAAATATAACTTGGCATAGCATCCGGCTTTTTTGTGCGCCCGGCAACGTCTCCGAACCGTCAGAATTAAGCTCGAGATGCCCTCGCGGATCGTAAAGTGGCAACGGCAGTGCTCTAATTGCCTTGCTACTTCCGCGAGGCCCTCGGTCTACGTCGCGCACAGCGTATATGCACGCGAGCTTGAGCTCTGATCGCTCCCCACATCCAATAACAGTGTGCGACGTTGATTCTTGTTCGATTGATTCGTGGAGCCCCTTCGAAACACGTCCTAGTTTGCTATGCTCCTAATGGTCGAGTTGTGTGAGAAATTGGGTGGATTATCATATATGTTTCGCAGGACTTGGCGACGTCGAAGTAACCCGTAAATTAAAGAAATGTTCGGCGCGGGCAACCGTACCTTG
The DNA here is from genome assembly GCA_025200755.1 of Ceratobasidium sp. C01. Lineage (NCBI taxonomy): Eukaryota > Fungi > Basidiomycota > Agaricomycetes > Cantharellales > Ceratobasidiaceae > Ceratobasidium > Ceratobasidium sp. C01. The sequence continues at coordinate 716 of JANWGL010001930.1, forward strand.
GAGCTGATGGAGTATATCAGGTTCTAAAAGCGGGCTGTCTAGTACATGTTTAGCCTACAAGGTTCGACTCCGGCGCGCCTACCGTTGCTGTGAGCTCATTTAGTAAATCGTTTTCAATAGTAGCGTTTCAAACCCCCTAAAGCTCGCGATGAAAGCCGAATGACAGCCAAGCTGATCTCTGCGCATGTCGAAATCCAAGGAGATTGCAACACGATGTATGCGCCACTATGTGCCTCGTGTATGCTCATCTACCACGCTTTCACCCCGTCTCGCGGCGCTCCCACGATGTAGCCTCGGGGAGTAAGCGTGTGCCGATGAGAGCAAGGATAATTTCAACCCCGCAATCGAAAGATGCCCGATAGATCCAAATAAGGCTATCATTAACACAGGCACCGATTACCTTGTTGCTCGGCAGTACCGGATTTCGCTGGACCCGAGCCGGGATATCCCGCGTGACAACCACCTCTTACTCGCCCCAAGCGTGTCCGGCACCAGAGGTCGTGGCTCTGGCACTGTGAGAGCTATAACCTGCAGCTGACTACATCCGTGTGATCTCCCCCCACAACCTTGCAATGGCCCCTCTGCGCTTCGCTCTAGCCTCTGCGAGACGATGCTCCAGACTTCCTCGCCCCCATGCGTCTTTACAATCAAGGGGTAGAACCCAATTGGCTCTGCAATTGGCACCCTCGATATACAGAAGTACGCGACCTGGAACCGAAATACCGCCCTCATGTGTGCCACGGAGGTGGCAGAGCACCACACAAGGCACACCGGGACAAACACAGCGTCCGGCGAGTAATCATGGCAAGTGAAGCGCATCGCCTGCCTCCTGGTTTCGACGCTGATCAAGTCCTGACTCTCAGTCACTCCTACCGAACGATACAACCATCTCGTTTCGACCGGAGTCTTGCGCGATGATCCGCATCAGTTGGGCATAATCGCGAGGCTCCAGCAGCTACACGATGAGTTGCGCTCATTTAGCCCGGTACCCCATTCGCAAGCGTCTAATCCAAAATCTTTCGTGAGTCGTGGTAGAAGTTCGTTCCTTTCTACTATAATACTCACGCTCATGGCCTGTCATTCAGTTCTCTCGGCTCTTCAGCACCTCTACCAATGCTGCCGCAGTCACTGCATCGCCCAAGGGCCTTTACTTGTACGGAGATGTCGGGACCGGAAAGTCAATGCTGATGGATTTGTTTTACGATACACTTCCGCCTGAAGTCCGCAGCAAGAGGCGTGTTCACTTCCATGCCTTCATGGTGGATGTGCACAAAGCGATACACGCGAGCAAGCTGGGGGGAGCGGGGGACAAGGATCCTATACCAGGTGTCGCATACGACCTAGCTCGTAATGCCTCTGTTCTGTGCTTCGATGAATTTCAGGTCGGGTGCGATTTTCGTTTGTGTTGAGCAAAGGGTCATACTCAACCCTATACTTTCAGGTCACCGATATTGTCGATGCTATGATCCTGAGGCGGCTGCTGGAGTCTCTGATGCAAGCCGGTGTAGTGTGCGTAATGACGTCGAAGTACGTGTATAACCTTTGTCGACCGGCTTCGCTGGGGTCATCTGACTGAATTGATGCCGTCGTTCCAGCCGCCACCCAGATGATCTTTACAAGAACGGGATTCAGAGATCTAGTTTTATTCCCTGCATAGACCTGCTGAAGGAGCGCTTCCACGTAGTAGACCTCGACTCCCCAACCGGTACGCTTATTTACTTAGCATTCATCGGTAAACCGCCCATCGGCTGATCACACATGAATTTACACTTTAGACTACAGGAAGATCCCTCGGGCGTTATCCAAAGTATACTACCATCCCCTCACGCCAGAAAACCAGACGGAGATCCAAAAGCTCTTTGAGGCGTTCGCGGCCGCCGCGGGCGAAGGTATCGCCACCGACCGAAAGCTCAACATTTGGGGTCGGAAATTGCGGATCCCTGAAAGTGCTGGATCGACTGCGCGCTTTTCGTTCCAAGAGCTGTGCGGCAAGCCGCTGAGCGCTGCTGACTATATCGAGGTCACTCGCGTATTCGAGACCATCTTCGTGACGGATATTCCTTCGATGACTCTAGGCCAAAAGGACATGGCTAGGCGGTTTATCACGTTCATTGATGGTGCGTTCTGGGCTCGCTGTGGTGCGAACCGTTCTAGAAGTGTGATAACTGACGTCGGGGGGATTGCAGCGTGCTACGAAAGCAAGACCAAGTTGTTTATATCGTCCGAGGTACCCATAACCCAAATATTCTCTGGGGACCCAGCAGATAATACGGAAATATCCGATCATCAGCGTGGAGTTATGGACGACCTGGTACGCTCTAGACATGCTGAGGCTCGCTCCACGAAATGCTAACTGACCCCGGTTATCCAGGGGTTGAATGTGGAGTCTGTTGGAAAGTCCGCTATGTTTACTGGAGAGGAAGAAGTGTTTGCGTTCGCCCGAGCTTGTTCGCGGTTGGTGCAGATGGGCACTAAGGAGTGGGCCGAGACTGTGCGGTGATAATTGGACGATGTGGCAACTGGCTTGCGCATTTATCTTGGTTAATATCATGTAGTTAATTATACATCTTGTTTACATTGAACATCATGACGCAATGCAATCAGCCTTGATTGAACTTCTTAAGTTGTCGTACCTGGGCTATGATGCCCGGTCGTGCAGCATCAACCGTACCACCACAGGATTATAGTTGAACGAATTTGTTGGAGCGCTAGCACGCAGGGTTAGCCAACCGAATTGCATTCCAGTGGGCAGGACAGGGGTTCGAATTAGCATTTGGATCAAAAAAGGAATAGCGCCACTTGGGCTATTGTCCTAATGGGTAAGCAGTTTCAACCTGACCCTCCTCCATCCTGGTTGACGACTCCTCCGACTGGTTACTTCGATGTCCGCTATAGAGCCTGCTATTGTTAGGGGCTTAAACGATAAATTATACGACAAGAGAAAGGCTGCGGCGTTAGACCTCGAGAAGTACGTCATCCTCCATTTACTTGTGCGGTATCTTAGGGTTGCCCTCGGAATGGTAGACTCGTGCGCGAATGCCATGCGGCGGGAGAGTCGAATCGAATTAATTCGATTATTGATCAACTTATCGAGTTATTTTCGTCCACTACGAACCCTTTGCACGCTCGGAATGGAGGACTTATAGGGCTTGCCGCTGCGGCGATCGCCCTGGGCGTCGAAGTGGCGATATACATGGAAAAGTTCATCACTCCACTCTTGAGATGCTTCGACGATTCGGAGAGTAGAGTGCGATACTTTGCGTGCGAGAGCATGTACAACATCGCGAAGGTCTCCAAAGGTGAGGTTCTGGTCTACTTTAACCCTATCTTCGACCACCTCAGCAGAGTGAGTACCAAACGGATCATTCAAAAATACCAATGAACTTAGAAGACTTCCAGCTTGCTGCAGATGCGGAGATATCAGTAAAGAACGGCGCAGAGCTGCTCGATCGGCTTTTGAAAGATATCGTGGCCGAAGCTGCGCCAGTCTATTTTCCGCAGTTTCCCGAAACGGAGAAAGCACGCCTGAGACAGGACGAGCATAGACACAAGTACGAAGGAGTGCTTGTGCCTCAATCTGAATTTCCTGGTGCAAGGAAGGCGTTCTCACTGGCCGGCTTTATCCCACTGCTTGCGGAGCGAATAAGCGTTATCAGTCCATTTTCGAGGAGCTATTTGGTGTCTTGGATTACGGTCTTGGACTCGGTTCCTGACTTGGAGCTCGTGACATACCTACCGCAATTTCTGGATGGGCTATTGTGAGTTCAGCCCGTTTGTATTTCTTGGCGTCATTGACCTTGTTGTGCAGGAAATACCTTACAGACCCGACTGAGGATGTCAAAGTTGCAACGGAAGGCGTGTTGGCGGACTTTTTGCATGAGATCCAGGACATAACTATTCTTCAGAAACACAGGGAGGAGAAAGCGCGAGCGGCTCGAGAAGTTTCCAGTGCGCAAGTGGGCAAGGGGGAGGACTCAAAGGCAACACCGGTATCTGAGGCGGAGAACGAGCAGCTCAGTCGTGGTGCTTTTATGCCCGACGGGGACGAGAAGCCTGTGGACCCTACGAAGGAGAAAGTTGGTCTTGAAGTAGAAGCTCCTCACGACTCAGGAGGTAGGTGAACTCGTGTTCTGTTCACAACAACCTTCTGATATCTTTCGTTTGTTAGCCTGGATACCTGGGCAAGGGGTCAAGATCGACCATGCTGCCATTGTGGAAATCTTGATTGACCAACTCCAGCCATCGCGTGAGTCTCAGTCTTGTATATCGTCCTATCCTGCCGTCTAACGAATATACAGAGGACGAGATCCAGCAGACCACGGCTCTGGGATGGATTGCCAAGTTCCTAGAATTCGCGCCAGAGGTCATGGTTCCATTCACTCCTCGCCTTATACCCGCTATCCTTCCCAACCTTGCGCATCATATACCCGCTATGCAATCCGCCGCCGCGCAAACCAACCAGAAGCTCTTCGCCCTAATTCAAAGTCTTCCCTCCCCACCGATGACCACCGGGTACGGATTACCCTCGTCGTCTGCGCAGTCCCTCCGAAACGTCCCTTCCTCGCCGCAGCTGCCTAACGTTACGCGACTTACCAAAGAGGTTCCCAATTTGAGCCTTACAGAATCTTCTGCTCCTACTACTCCGAGTGAAACCACGGATAAACAACCCCCCAAACTCCGAACGTCTTTACCATTTGACGCAGTCTCCGTAGCCAGTGGTTCTGCAATGGAGTCGCAAGGCCCTACGAGTAGGCCACATTCGCCACTGTCGGCAGTCCCATCAGCACTTCCTGAAGAGGCCGATCCCTTCGACTATCAAGTTACGGTCATAAACTTGACATTCCAGTTTTTGAGCGAGCACGAAGAAACTCGAGTTTACGCGCTCAAGTGGTTGATCATGTTGCACCAAAAGGCTCCCAAGAAGGTTAGTCAGACGTTAGTACTTTTCATCTACGTATGTCAATCAACATTGGGAAATCTCCTGGCAGATTCTTTCAATGGACGACGGTACCTTCCCCGCGCTTTTGAAGACCTTGTCGGACGCGTCCGAAGAGGTAATAACCACGTATTTCAGTGCGGAGTGTAACCTGACTTGGTTTGAAGGTTATCAAATATGATCTCCAGCTACTCGCGCAGATCTCGTCTAGCTCAGAGGAAGGCTACTTCAAGCTTTTCGTTGTCAACCTGCTTGAGCTTTTCAGCACAGACAAACGACTACTAGACAACCGAGGGAGCTTGATTATTCGGCAGCTTTGCATGAGCTTGAATACGGAGCGCATATACCGCACCTTTGCTGAAATCTTAGAGCGGGAAGAGGTGAGTCGACCGCGACGCTTGATAGAGCCTGGTATATCTAATTCGATACTAGGACCTCGATTTTGCAAGCACCATGGCCCAGAAGCTTAATATTATTCTTATTACTTCGCCTGAGCTTTCTGATTTCAGGAAACGTCTCAAGAATCTTGAGTCTCGTGTAAGTCTACCTCGTATAGCCCATTTGTGTGTTTCTTAACTAGAATGTAGGATGGCCAAGCTCTGTTTACGACACTCTATCGCTCGTGGTGTCACAACGCCGTGTCAGTGTTCGCGCTCTGCTTGCTCGCACAGGCATATGAGCATGCGTCAAATCTATTGGGGTTGTTGTGAGTAGTGCGTTGCTTACTTTAGAGTTTTGTTAAGCCTTTTCTTAGCGGCGAACTTGAAATAACGGTGCAACTCCTGGTACAGATTGACAAGCTAGTACAACTGATTGAATCGCCAGTTTTTACTTGTATGTATTCATTAACTTCGCTATATGGTATATTCGAAGTTGACACAAGGTAGCTCTTCGCTTGCAGCTCCTTGAACCGGACAGATATCCATACCTGTTCAAGTGCCTGTACGGACTTTTGATGCTCCTTCCTCAGAGCACCGCGTTTGTCTCTCTTAGGGGGCGATTAAACGCGGTCAGCTCAATGGGATACCAGCATGTCCCTCAGAAATCCTCGTATGTCTCGTCATAGCTATGTATCCAGCGTCAACTAATCGCACACGTACCATAGGGCTGTCGCCGCTGGTATTGCTACGCGCTCGAAGATTGCGCGCGAAGAGATCAAATGGCAGGAGCTTTTATCCCATTTCAGAGCCGTCCAGGCGAAGCATGAAAAGGCTCGCCGACGTGATATAGCTATCGAGCCTGAATTCTCGTTCTTGGGCACGGAGACCGAGCGACCGCCTAGTAGTGCTCCATCCTCGTTCAATGGCCCCGCGCGACAGGTGATCCGTAGAAAGGTCAGCCATTCGACTGAGAATCCACAAGTTGGGTCGTCAAGACAGGGTGCACTATCTCCGCTCAACCCCCGTCGAGGTGGTTTGCTAGGCTATGCGATGCCAAACTCTGGGAGTAATTCGAGCCGTGAACCGGTCACTTCTCGGCCGTTGAGCCCTACCTCTACCTCGCGGGACAAGAACAGGAAGGTTACGGGCTCACAAGGATCGGGTGTTAAGAAGTGATAGTTTTACTTTGCGAGGCTCGTTTGGACATTTACGTCGATGCATATACAAACATGTATTTTAGTAGCTTTTGATTGTGCATAGGCTCTCTTTGCTGTGTGGAGCGAGAATACCATTTCAGAGTTGTGTTACTGAAGTTTCTTATAAGACAGAGAAGGTCATATCGCATAATCCGGTTATCTATGCGGCCGAAATGAAGATATCGTTCTTCCAACTAACCACCATCCTTATCTACCTGGATTTCTTGGGAGTCGTCGATTGAACAATCGGCGAGGCTGAGCTTAAACATAGAGACACTTACAGTCGTACCATGGACCCAGAGGAGTATCTCTTGATGATTTTATCTGACGGTAAGTGATTGTCCCCTAGCTAGGGACACAAAACCAATACCAGTCTCATTTATCCAGGTAACTTACCCACCGGTTCATTCGTTGCCTCCGCTGGCCTTGAATCATACATCAAACATGGCCACCCACCAGGGGCCTCCTCAACCGCTCCCACGTCTACAATCGAATTTATGCGAGATAGCGTTCAAAGCTATGCACGCAGCGCACTACCATTTGCACGGGATGCTCATCAGCTTGCCGAACGGTACAAAACTCAATCGGAGTTAACACATGGAGAGGCCTTGAAGTCTATCCAGGAGCTGGACGATTTGTACGACGCTATGACGCTTAACCACGTTGCGAGAAGGGCATCTAAGACCCAAGGAGTTGCACTACTCACGCTTTATTCAAGAGGGTTCACGAGGCCGGCGTATCTTGGTGCTGCAGACGAAAACGAGGGCAGGTCTGAATTGAGGCGTCGAGTTGGATTATTGATAGATACGTTGAAGACGTCTATTCGCAAAGGGGATGCACAGGGTCATCTTCCGATATGTTGGGGCGTATTAACATCGATCCTAGAGCTGAATGTAGGTGAGTTGGGGGCAAATATCGGGACTTTATGGTAGACAGTGCACTTACGGTCAATCCTTAGACCGTAGCATGGAGGTACACCTCTTTCTACACGCCCGTTCCCTCTTATCATCTGCGATCCGCTTGAACTCTCTGGGTCCATATTCTGCCCAGCAACTGCTTCTTCACGTCGTCCGGCCGCTCGTTCGAGAGATATCCGTTGCGCAACCAAAGGGAACCGTGTTGGACGAATTGGAGGAGGGAGATGGTCCAGCGAATACCTGGCCACTGGGGGAGATATTGGCGGCCCGACATGATCTACAACACTCGAGAATATTTAACAGTTAGAATGTACAGCAACAGGTTTCCGTGAGTCAGGATTTATGATGGCACAGGCGGAAGCTAATGAAGAGCGGGTCGTGGTACCCTTAGGTAGGTAGGTAACAAGATTCGATTTCAAGCCGGAATACAGGAGAGGGGGATTAGTGAATGTATTCAGAGGGGCGCTCTGTAGGGGGCTATATGATGTTACAAGTCAATTCGATGGCGTATAGAATGTCAAGTAAACAAGCTGCACTCACGGGTAGATTGCGCTCCCTGGATTACACATATTCCAATAATTAGTTAGATAGACAGCAAATGATATACTAACACACTCACCATTTGGTTCCTCCAGGGTACAATGCGTCTACCACAAAATACAATCAACCTCAATAAACCAATAGCAATATGCTGATTACTCACGGATATATGGGTCTGGATGTGCCCTTGCTGCAAGCCTCGCCTCAGCATCATGCATAATCTGAGCAATAGCACGGGGGTCCTTCACATTCCTACATGTTCAAGTTGAACCTCACCCATCCATAGATTCAGAACGTGAGACGAGGCATACCTGTTGCGTTCAAATTCGGCACGAATCTCGATAGCACGGTTGCGCCAGAGATCTCGGCGAATGCACCAGTTTTGTGCGTCAACAAGGTAGCGTTTGTATAGAGACTTGACGTGAAGCCTGTGTGCCGATGAAAAGGGAGAACTCATCGTTTAGTCGAGGTGCGGGAGAGCCCAGGCAAGCGCCGAAGTATATTATGTATGTGTAAGCATTGTATTTAGGCGCTGTGGATAGGGTGGCTACGTATATGTATCAAGATTACTCTGCAGTAAGTCTACAAAATAAATCAAGCAGAAGAGCGTGACTACCCGTAGTTTAATACAACATCAAGTTCAGGATCTGGTCGATCCGACGCTATTGGATTGGAGGTCGTAGGTGAGCTTTTTGTGGGTTTGGCTTGCATTGACAAGCGTCTTGGCTTTATCGCAACAAGGTCGGCCAAAGTCTCCTCGGCATCCTGCCACATGTCGCGTTGACCCCAAACGGAGGCTATAGCGCCAATGACCATCCAAGTGCCTACTAAGTGGGCGTACCTAGGGTCGTGGCTATCTGTGTTTGGGTTTACTGCGCCGTTTGTGCTGCTGGCTGCGCTAGCCAATACAACCCCTGAATCTGCTTCTACTATTACAGGACCATCCAGAGCTAGGTCCTCTCGAATAGCGGCAATGCATGCTCGAGCGACCTCTCGGAGATGGGAAATTTCCTCGCTGCGGAGCGAAGTATCGAGTTGAGCCAGGAGAGCAAATGCCCATTGTTGGTGGTGTCTTGGAAAATGGTATGGCCTTTGAAGCGCTTTGGAGGGGGCCGTGTTGCCCTCCAAGGAATTTCGAATCCAATATGCAATAAACATTAGCAGATGAATAGCTCCATGCTATGAGTGAGATGGTCAATACACAGTAAAACATACGCATGTGCATGAAAACTTACATCGTCCATCCTTCTTATAACAGAGGGAATGGGCTTCCGTGGTTCGCCCGGTATTGCATCCTGTATTGTGTTAAGTTACTAGACTCCACAACAGGAAGCGCGAGACATACCTCCTCAGGTTCTTCTTCGGAGGGGCTATCTGGATTTTCGTCTTCAACAATACCAGCCGCTTGAATATTGCTTGCAGCAAATGGACTGGGCTGACCTTCTGACGCCGGGTTGGCAACGGGGGAGGCGGTCTTCTTCCCAAGAACAGAACGCGGGGCAAATGCCGTCGACGGGGGGAAAGAAACTGACTTAGATTTTACAGATGATTGTTCGGTCCCGTTGATGTACTCAAGCCAGCCACTTCTGTCCTTGGAGCGTGGTATTTTGGGGGTCTGGCTATCTACTTTTAGAGGGAGTTGACTCGCCTTACTGGCTCTCCATGTCTACGGAGAATGTTAGTATTTAAGCTCGGAGATATCTAGACACTCACCTGTCTAAACGTCTTGAATGTTTGCTCGAACGACAGCTTCCATTCCTCTGATGGTAAGCAGGGATGCGCTGGTTTGTGAGTAGAAGGCGCGGAAGGAGCAACTGGAGCTTCATATGGATTTGCTACACGCGTCGTATGAGGTAGAGACAAAGCGTCACGTCTGCGTATTTGTGTTAATAAAATCTGATTGGGCTTTTAGTTTAACTTGTACGCACCGGACCAAGAACAAATATTGGGCGCCATCTTCTGGTTCGCCGTTGAAGTCACTCGGGAGGTCTGCAACGGGAAGAACGCGGTTCCCTAGAGCTGGGATATCGTCTTCGTCCGAGTCTCCTCTCTTCCGTTTTGGAGGCATCTTGTGGTCGAGTGCAAGTGGCTGCGACACTAGTAGCCGCCCGGCTGTCGTAATACGGGCGCTTAGTTAGCCTCATTGGGAGTGGGGTCTTCTCCTCCCAGCATCCTCCTTTTTGCCTCGTCTCACTACTCGAAAACACCGAGGCTAATATGATGGACGACCCTCTCGGAACGTCTCCCTTTGCCTCTACTCCGGCACTTCCAGCCTGGCCCTCGACACCCCATACACCCAACTCGCCCCAACCGACGCTTCCCAGACCAGCCTCCCCGTTGCCCCCGAGCCAGATCGTGGGTCCATACGGAAAGGAGCCGCAGATATATGGGCAGCCCACACCAGGTCTAATCTCTCCTCAAGTGACCACTGCAGCCAATGGCTCCAAGTTTGAGCGAGACGGGCAGTACTTGCGCGTTAGGATCACTGGTTTAGATAGGAATAGGCGGGATATTATCGTCAGAATCGATGCGCAGGTAATTGTTTGTACTGTTGTGTTCTTGCCATTTTGCTCACGACGTAATGGTATAGACAAACTTGCCTAATTTCACTGGGTCTACGTACAGAAACATTTCACGATCCTACGTCGAGTTTCAGCGTTTTGCCGAGCAAATCGCGTACTGCAATCCTCAGACGATCGTTCCCGCCTTGCCTCTCCCACAGACGTCTGCGCCGTCGGACGAAGAAGGTATGCCGCAACTTGCGTGTGCCGAATAAATGAGGCTAATTATAGTACATCTTAGACGATAGGCTGGTCAAGGTGATGCTCCAGCGCTGGTTCACTCGCGTTTGCGAGGATCCTATTCTCATCCAGGAGGATGAGGTTCGGTCGTTTATTGAGAGCGACTTTGGGGTTAGTTTATAATTCACGTCTACTGTGCTTATATTAATCTTGTCTTTCAGTACCAACCCACACCACGCCCCCGTCGCAAGGCCGGCTCAGGATTCAGTTTGATCAAACGCAGCGTACCTGACGAAGACCAAGAGCTGATGAGTGCACGCTTGGAGCTCACGCGCCTGGAGGTTCAATTCTTTGACGCAGCCAAAGCAATTGATCGGCTATCCAAGGCCCGCAAAGGTGCGGTGTTTGTTTTGGGCAACTATTAACTAAATTGACGTGATGTTAACGCCAGCGCTCTCTGCCGCCCATGCTGAATTGGGAAATAAGCTCATTAACGTCGCGACGACTGAGGCGCACCCTCCCTTGGGCGCTGCTATTCGAAAGTCGGGTAGAGTGTGGCATAGTATCAGCGATGTCGACCAAGCTCAGGTGCGCTTTCCCCGACGTCATTTGGATGCCTCGACTTATGTCCTCCCAGGCTTTGAGCGAGTGTGTGATAATTGGAGATGCACTTGGATATCAGGGTATGAACGCCAAGGCAGCTAAAGTACGTACAAGATTTATGAATACCGCATCGGCGTCTCACCTATCTACCAGGAAACACTCCAACATCGCACCCAAGTTCTAGAAGACTACCAATCTGCCGTGAAAGCCACAATTGCTAAACGACGCAACATTGAGCGCCTTAAAGCAAGCTCCAATATCAGGCCTGACAAGGTTGATGAAGCGCTCGAAGATATGGAAGAAGCAAACAAGGTCGAGCAGCTCTATCAACGCCGTGTCGAAGGGATTTCTGAGAACCTGCATAATGCACTTCGGACGCACGCTCGGCACGCGCACGAGGATATCACACATACGTTGATTGAACATGCAAGGGCGAGTATTCATTATGGGCGTGGTAGACTGAGGGAGCTGGAGACACTCCGCCCAGATATTGCAAGGGCTTCTGGGCCTGCACAGTCGATGCCCGCGCCGAATGGACGAGGGCCTGTGCCACCTCCACTTAGAGGACCGCTGATTCAACCTCCGTTGGGGCCTAATTCCGCACCATCGTCAGGCCCGCCATCGCCTCGAGCGCAAGTTAATAGGCCGCCCATGCAACAGCCGCAGCCTAGTCCATACGCTGCTCCCGCTCTGGCCAGCCCACACCTTCATCCAAACTCAGCTGGGCCGTCAACGCCCGTCCCAGGGCCGGCTAATGCTAGCGTCGACCCACTGGCCGGAACACCAAGGCCTCAGTCCGCAACACCCTCTTACGTGCACTCGCCGCTACCTACGCAATCGCCGCTCGGCCCACCTGGCTCTACCGGCTCTTCGGTTCCCGGAACACCTGTACCTTCACAGGCTCCTGCGCATCCTCTTGCGAAATCAATGTATGTGCAGCCTACCCATAGGAGGCTGGACGCGAGAGAGGCAGCAGCGAAGCTGGCGAACATGTTTTAATACTTTAGCTCCTTCTCCCTATTTCCCTTCAATATCTACTGTATCCACTTTGCGGTCCGAATTACTAGTCGCTTGGCCTCTCAAGGAGCTTATACATTTAAACGCGAGATATTACGAGTTACAGTATGCTTGTACAAGAGTCGGCTCTGGAGAGGCGCCCAGGGTCGGTATTCGCTGTTTACCAGAAAGCCGCATCCATCCAAAAACCAAATCCAGCATCCACCGGCATTTGATCCCAGACCGTGTGGGGACATCCGACTTTTAAGCATCAAGACGACAAGAAGGCCGCCACGAGGCTTATATGGCTGCCAGGTGGGTGTCCTAAACGAGGCGTGCGTGCGTGAAACCTGACCTCATTGCCCTGAACGACTGACGAACAGTAGGATCAACTTGCGCGGGAGCAAGCGCGCAGGCTCTGAGGTATACGAAGGGGAATCCATAGCAGGACCAAGCGACTTGAGTACTGCGACACCCGGGGAGAGACCATCTAAGAAATGTGAGCCCCATCCCAGTGTTGAGATGTTGCTGTGTTCTAATAGCCCGGGTTGGCGCACAGCGAGACAAGCAGAAAGGCGCCTTTGCCCACTGTGCAACAAGTTGATACCCCTACATATGTTAACGCAGCATACAGAGATGGAGTTGGCAAAAGTGAACGAGGTGATTCAGGACGAAGCCTCTGGGGAAGCTGGGCCCTCGGATCCCACGGCAAGGTACGTTTTTCTTCCTTTATTTTGCCCGCCGTCCGCTCTGACACATGATATTTGGCAGCAATAATCGCCGGTCTGCTGCTCTGCGCGCCCGAGCCTCACTCATTGCCCTCGCCCCAACCCGGCGAAACACCCACCCCAACTTGCCCACAACCACATCCCCCCAAACGGATCACGGCCCTAACCCTCAGAGCTCAGAGCGCACGGCTCGGCAAACTAGACGTACCCGACATAGTATTGGGGCTGGAGTAGATAGTATGGTGGAGCGCAGACGAAGACGAGTTGGAGGGGTGTGTCCAGTGTGTGAGGATGACGTTGCAGAGGACTTGGAGGAACATGTCGATAGATGTTTGCAGGAGGCGGTATTACCGCACCGGAGTCGGGCTCCAGACACGGACGAGGCTACCCCAGGATCGAGAGAAGAGCCAGTAGAGGAGAGAACTGAAGAGCTTGTACGTGTGACAGATTACACAGATTTTCGAGGTGAGTTGCGCTCTTGCTTTTTACAAAATTTGGTAGCCCGATCTGAGTCTTCTGTCCGGAGGTACTGGGTTCGATATTCGAGATAGAAACATCCCTGATGTGGACGACGAGTTGGATATCGACGGGGACGAAGATACAGTCTTGTACGGGGAATCTCAATTCTTCGAAGGGGACATCATAGCCAGAGACGAAGAAGATGGTACACAAGAATCAGGACACAACCCACGTAGTTCGCCTGGCTCCGAAGATAACGAACCGGGGACTAGACGTCTACGGGATCTTGTCGCTGCAAGAAAGATGATCTTGACATTACGGGAAGTAGATATCGAAGGTGAGGAAGAGGACGAACAAGTAAGTGTAGGGAGCAGTGTACATATGGCCATGGCCTCGCCAGCAGCCGATCTCCCTCTACACAAAACCCTGGATGGGAAAGACGCGCAGATCGCCTCGCTAATGGCCAAGGTTCAGGAATTGGTACGTCCCATTCAAAATTCAACAACGAAGTTTATTGAATATACTACAGGAAGCATCACTCCATAGGCAGGCTGCCAAAGCCAACACACTCACGCCCCCCACCCCTTACGCCAAAGAGAAATCCACCTCCAGTGTCGACGACGCCGCACCAACCGTTTGCCGCATATGTCTCGACGCTTTCGTCGAGCCTGTAGTATCAACTGGGTGCTGGCATCTCTTTTGCCGTCAATGCTGGTTGCAAAGCCTTGGCTCGACCAAGTACTGCCCTATTTGTAAACGAATTACGAGCACATCAAATCTTAGGAAGGTATACTTGTAAACCAGGGTGTTCATGTTTTAATTTTCTTGCTTTTCTGCTGTACGTCTTGTTCTTTTCGTACCTGCTATCGGGCTGTTCAGTTTGGGATTATGAATCATAGGATATGCAAGATAGAGCGAGTAATCATATCTGGCCTTAATTTGTCCGCATTAGATACTAAAGGAGAAGAACCAGCTGGAGCGGCTCCTTCCCAGATATATCCATCGGGTGCAAGGTTGCACAACCACAGACTAATCATGTGCGCCCCCGGGAGGAAATTACAAAAGAAATGAAAACTTACCAAAGACGGGTCACCAAGACTTGGCTGATCTGAGCTTCAACAGAGTGGTTCGAACGACGTCGTATAATCATATGAGAAGCTAATGGTTACAGGCGAAATTTCATGGTGATAAACAGTGGTTTTTGACCACGGGAGTGTAACAGACAACGAGCATTTATGCAAGCGGGCTGACGAGTCTAAGTGCCGGTCGAGGTAAGCATAAGTGCCGCAATAAATTGGAGGTGCATACTTTATTAACGAAGGCTGAGGCGAGCTCCTCGTGTAGCCAACATAAATGATGAATGGTATCCACCCATAGTGCAGAACCGTCTATGACATGCTGTGAGTTTAGCTTTACATTTCGAGACCGAGTTCTCTCACCCGTCCAAATTCTACGGCTTTCAGGATCAGTTCCTAGAGTGATTCGTCGTTAGTCAATGCTAAAACATCATCTACAGGCTCTCACCTTGTTTTCTTCTGACGGCATGATGAGGGCGGGAAACAAAGTTAATTAAGCGCCGAGGTGATCTAATCTAACAATGCTTATGCAAGCCAAAATTCTGGGACAGGCCCTAACCGCCCTTCATCAGCCATGGTCTTAAACTCAGAATCCTCCGCCTTGTACCTCCAAGCGCCTTCTTCAACTGCGGGATCTAGTGGGTACGATACTATTATATTTATTTACACCATTCCCCGAAGCTCATTCCCCTACTAGACCTCGTCCAGTGACCACAGTGACCATTCATCCGGTCGCTCTCTTTTCTATCCTCGATCATTTCCTCCGCAGGACAGAGTCACAAGAGAGAGTAATTGGAACTCTCCTGGGGACACGGACGGAGACAGAGATAGAGGTCAAGAGCAGCTTTGCCGTCATTCATAATGAGACAGACGAGCAGGTGGCGCTTGACATGGACTATCACCGAACGATGTACGATCTACACCAGAAAGTGAACCCAAAAGAGACCATTGTGGGATGGTGAGTACATCTTCAATTTCACCCGCGCTATGTGTTTATAGATCGATGTCCCCCAGGTATTCTACGGGCACCGATCTGAATACGTACTCGGCACTCATCCAAAACTTTTACTCTCAAGAGACAGCGCCGTACCAAGCCGTACACGTCGTCCTAGACACCGGCATTCGTGAGGGTGTTAACCAAGGAGTGAAGGCATACGTTAGGTACGCATATTTTATTGTTCAGCCAAAGCAATCTTGCCTACATACGCATTTCAGCTCTCCCGTGGGCGTACACCCCAAGCCTGAAAACTGCGTGTTCCTTCCCGTGCCTTGCGAACTACGACTCCAGGAGGCTGAAATGAGCGGACGTATGTCACCAAATATGCTTTATTTTCTATACTAATGCTGCTCGGTTATCAGTGGACCTGCTCAATGCGGCCTCGAATGCCTCCAAGCATACCTCTACCCCCGCTCAGGAGCTTGAAGTCTTGGAACAAGCTATTGCCGGCGTCAGTGACATGATTGAACGAGTTCTTTCATATGTTAAGAAGGTGCGGGCAAAACTGTGTGGTCTAGCTCTTTTTTGACGGGTGATTGCAGGTTTTAAGTGGCGAAATTGAGGGCGACGCAGCCATGGGACGCTACCTGCTGGATACACTCAATGCCAGCGGCACATCACTTGACAAGGAAAAACTTGAAACTCTTTTCAACTTACAACTTCAGGTGAGTAGCTCCGCTACGGTCAGCCTAACCAACGCTAAATGCGTTGTTTGTGCTAGGATACGCTCACCATTTCATACTTGGCCAATATTGTTCGCTCAGAAGTCGAGGTTTCCTCTCGTATGGCCCTCGTCACATAATCATATCTGCCGTTCACCCCCTCACCCCCTTCCAAAAACTACGACACCGACATCTCTGTTCATGGCTTTTATCCTCACTACTTCTTGGGGTTGTATCATTATGGACGCAATCGCTCAAATACACAGTGAATCAACTGAAAACAGTTCCAATAAGAGAATTTTACTCCTAATCCCGGAAGAACGAAAAGGTTCGTTTGAATAGTCCATACGCTGTACCAACTTGGAGACACTTTGAGTTCGAATACACCAAGCAGGCGAGGCATATCTCGATGATGTCCCGTCAAGTAGAGCCTAACCATGCTTTGATTTTGGCCACGACTTTAGAGCCATCTGGAGCAGGAACAGGAACCAACCAGTCTTCGCCCACAGAGTATGCCTATTAATCAAGGCTTAGGACCAGTGAGTCCAAAGTCAATCTTCGAATACTCACTCGGTCGTAACAGACTCGCCAGATGTGACGCGCGTAAATTCCCTGCTTGCTGTTCGGACGAAAGGAGTCCACCATAACCTTGTCACCCGACTCGTTTCCACCCCCAAACGGACTGACTAGTATCGTTTCTCGATTCGCTTGATGTGATTCGCCTAGTGAACTAAGCCGCTCTTTCATATAATCAAGGTCGTGCGAGGTCAGCCCTAGATAGTAGGCCCTCGTCCGAATATGCGCCGTGTATTCTGTATACTTGGGATCCCCGTCTATCCGAGGTGCGCCAAAAAATTATGTAGTAATAAAGCAAGAGAGGTGTTTTGTCCAACTCACAATATTGACAGAGTGCTTGACGAGTCGTGTTGAGCTTCGTCCGCGCTTTGACCACAGTACCTTCCATCCAGAGTAATCTCGCCTCGGCAACGATAGGGAGCGCAGCGGCTACTGTACTCTCCAGGAAACCGACTCGTGAATCCAAATCCGACAGGGCGGCGTTAGTATCTTGACGATATACTTCCAAGGTTTGAGCGTTGACGGGAGCAGGATGAATGCGCGGTACCCAGGTTGAACTTCCAAGAGAACGAGGCGGAGCTCTGTGACCTTGAGGATTCCGTATAGGAAGTTCGTCAGGGCGAGTAATACGTGCTGCAGTGTATGCGTTAGATCCAGATGCTGCGGCTTCGTATTTAAACGAGGTGTCGCGGCCTCGTTTGGCTCGGGGAGGAGAAAACGACCGCGGGTATACCGTGTATGCTACGTCGGAATGAGGGGGTTCGGCGACAAGGCTCCCGGAGAACACAATCTTTAGAGGTCCTGCGTTTTCGCTTGCGGTTGGAAATCGTAGGATGGAGGGTGGATTGGCGACTCGTGTTGACTGAGGCATGTGAGTAGTTGAATCGTTCGGGGGCACAACAGAGCGAAGAGACCGAGGGACGTCCAGCTTCGTCAGCGGCGTCTGAGACGCTGGGGTGGTGTTTTCTTTTCCAAGTGACATAGAATATATAGTCCGGGACGAGTTAGCGTCGGTTGGGAGTTGTTGGGTGGTAAACGCTGGAGGGACGACCGAATGTATGCGGTTAGCAGACGCTCGAGAACAGGCCTGGTTGATGGCCGAGACCTCATGTGAAATATCGCGGAGCGCTCTGTGCGTCGCTTTGAGCAACTTTCTGTCACGGTTACTTGCCGTCGTAGCTGGTTTGGACATCAATGGGCGCTACTATCTTGTTAGCCAAACCAATTATTGGTTGAATAGTTATGAGCTTGCCTGTTCTTCCCGGTTGCCCTTACTCCTCCGGGGCTTTTTGCCAGAAATTGAAGGGTTGACATTCACAGAACGCGAAGACATGGTTGGTGGTTGACGGTGGCACAACCGACAGGGGGCAGCGGCTTTATACGGTGGCGGCTGGATTACATAATAGCGACCCCTAAACAATTGACTTCAGGTCTTACTCGAGAGACTTACGGTACATGTAAGCTGCTAGCAGACAAAGGGCATAATACGTAACACTGTGCTCGTCGTGCACCTAGATTTCATCTAGCGGGCTGGTCTGTGAGCCTTGGTTTCGCCGCGAGGGTCAGCCCGTGCATTTCCCCGCCTCCTCTCACCCCGTTTCGATGCATTTTGACCCACACTCCTATTCTAAGAACTTAAACGCAGCTCAAACTAAGAGTCCTTGGCGTTGGGCGAATGTCGATCCGCACGTGACTTCTCTGATCGCAGGACTTTAGCGTTCACCACCAAGTCATCACTATTCAATATGGATTCTACTTCTCAAACTACAAAATACCTCTGGTTGGATTGTGACCCAGTAACGCACCCTTCCGTGAATTCAACAGATTTTAAAATATTTACTACATCCAGTAGGGTCACGATGACGCGATCGCACTTTTGATGGCACTATATACCCCAGGTGTCGAGCTTCTTGGAGTTTCAACTGTAACCTTTCACCAATCAAGGATCCTAAATTTATGATATCTTATCCTTTCTGTCTCCTAGGTACATGGAAATGCTAGTCGGGACAATACCTTCACCAACGCCATTCGGCTTCTGCATGCCTACGGTGCCGATAGTAACATTCGGGTATATGCAGGAGCGTCACAACCACTAATACGTCCAGTTAGAGCGGTAAGGTCAGGATTTATTCAAATATTTAACTATTTGAATGTTTTGCACCTAGGATCCCGAAATCCACGGAGTGGACGGACTTGGAGGTGTTATCGGTCTTCCGAGCTCAAACGACGAGAACATTGTGAATCTATCCACGAAATCACGACCACTGCGTGCGGTTGAAGGTCTCGCAGCCGCAGTGAAAAAGTGCTTATCTCAGGATAAGAAGCTTCATGTGATTGCCTCCGGTCCTCTCACCAATGTCGCCTTGTTCTCTGCTTTACACCCCGAACTCCTTTCAGGAATCGAGCAAATCATATTCATGGGCGGAGGCGTTGGTGTTGGAAACCGAAGTGCTGTGGCTGAGTTCAACATCCTATGTGATCCGGAAGCGGCGCAGATGGTGCTCGACCTCGAGGTGCCGAAAGTTATGATTCCGTTGAACGTGACTCATACGGCCATCTTGACGCCAGAGCTTCACGCTCAGCTACTCAAGACGAGGTCTAATGGTGCCCCAGACGGCTCCGCAGTTCCCCCCACTCCCCTGCGTCTGATGTTCTCATCACTAGTCAGGTGCGAGTTGAAACAATAATCGCATACACCTTGATACCCTAACTACTCGTGTTTGCAGTTTCTTTGCTGAGACGTATCGGTCCACGTTTGGTTTCACTGAAGGCCCCCCGTTGCACGATGCCTGCTGCCTGGCATACCTGCACGACCCTAGCTGGTTCAAATGCAAGCGCTACCGGGTAGATGTTGAGCTCGCGGGGACTCATTCCGCTGGTGAGACGATAGTCGACATTTGGGGTTATGCTCGGTCAGATGATTCCTGGGGTGAGCATTTATTTCGCGTCCCTCCTCGCCCGTTGCATCTGATGGCGTTCTTGGAGGCCGGACGGGGAAGAACTGTATCGTTGCAGAATCCATGGAAGTAAGTTGATTCTGAATGGTGCGCGCGAGCTACAGCTGTTTTGCTCACATATATGCGCGTAGGTGCCATCATTCTTTGGCCTATTCTTTGACTGCGTCGAGAGATGCGACAAGGTATCACCTCTCAACGCCTGAGTCAGGTCGGAGAGCCACACCAGACAAGCAAAACGAGTATGTTTTAGTACATTGATCCGTAAATTCGGGACAGCGATGTTATGTATTATGTGAAGATACAGAGTCGTGGGAGTCATTAAGATCGTAGATGTAGAATAAGTTAGCGATGCAAGTGCACCACATCATGTATCATAAAGTCGACTCCGGCGATTGTTCCCCCCGTCGAGGAATATCTTGCTTAGCGGCCTCTCTGGGCGCGGCTGACGGCGACCCGTTCGCAAACTACGAATAGCTTGGTCCAAGTCGCCACGCCCGGTAGATAAACGAACACTTCTGATGCTGCCTTCTGGTAGCGAGTCTGGCGGAGATAAGAGTTCCTGTTTCTCTTGTGTAGGCGTGACTGCAGTCTGAAATTTTATTGTTGTTAGAAAACAGCGACGACGCAGAATAAAAGGGCCTACTGGTTCGTCTGAAATAGCAACTGTTGGTACGACAGGACTCGGGTGTACCATCGTTGCATTCACTTCTAGTGCGATTTTCTAGCGACCAGTTAGCTTTTCAACTCCTGGTTGTTATTAGACATAATCTCACCTGGAGGGACGACGAAAACGCAAGTATCAGCTCGAAGATATCGTCAGGTTTCATAGCTTCTGGTCCTTCGTTGCTTTCGCCGAAGTATAAAACCATGTCGTTGAGTTTGAGCTGAGTCGACTCGGCCAGAGATTTCAGAGCGTAAACGCCCTCCGCAGAGCTTCGTATGAACGGCTGAACAAAAGCTTTGAGGATTATAACGTTGGATGCCAGGGAAAGACCTGCTAACCTGCATCACCGCACCGAACTTGTCTGATGGTGGAACAGCCAGCTTTCTGTAAGAAATGATTTCTGAAGTTGTCCTGTTGAGCCCAGCCTCGATGCTGCTAACAGCAGACATAACTGTCTGAACCGAGACTACAAGCAATAATCAGAAACGGGTTAAGCGAGATATATGTAATCACCTACTTCGAGCGGCGGATTCCACATGTGGGAGCTCCTCATTGAACAGTATGGCCGAAGGGTCGGACCTAATTAACACACGGGCAATGTAATGGAGTAGAGTCGGACATTCAGAATCCGCTTTGGCAGTCTTCGTTTCTTTGAGCTGGGTCCGCGTAGTTAGCGTGTAACCGAGCGAATATGGGGAGGTTACTTACCTTGAGTAAAGACTTCAACCTAAAGCCCGAAGCGCCACCTCTGAACGTCGACTTGTTGAGGGCATTCCCAACGGCTAGAACGACCTTGTAGAAGGATTAGCAATGTGAAACACCCTTATGGGATGGCTTCAGACACCTGCAACAGCCGACGTAGCTTATCAGAGGTACATAGCTCAACCGCAGCATCGTGAAGCATAGATAAATCAGGTTGCGCTTCGATAATATCCAGTTCTAGACGCCGACGATAGATCATGCATGCGATACGTTCTGGGAGCCGCGGGATTGAAATGATCTAAAATTGAAATTGTTGGCACGAGGATCACGCAAGCGGGTGATATGTATACTTGGCTGAAATATTGGTCCGCTTCGGCCAGCTTGCTGGTGTCTCCGAAGTCCTGTATCCTAGTTGCCTACGAGTGCACAGGCTGGCTAAGTAGGGCTACTTCGAGTTGAAACGTAGTACAAACCTCTTCGGTTGTCGGAAGCTGCTTTGATATTGCTATTAAGTCCTCGGTAGACAAGCGAGCGTCGTCGATGGAAAGGACGGCATCGCGAATGGCAACCGGAGTTAGCTTGAGTGTCTTCAACATAATAGCTACGATTTTATGAGGATATATTTTTAGCCGCAATAATTCCAACACTCACCAACGTTGTTAGCCCGAGTGATGTCCAATAAAGTAGTAACTTGGACTCGTTTGCTCTTGGTGACTTGCGAGACGGTCGCGGGTTTGGATGAAGCTTGCTCCAGAGAAAAAACTTCCTCAAGGTCATGCAGCTCGACTTGACCACTGGTGAAACCAAGCTGCCCCCATACGGTTTGCGCTCCACTCGGGGCTGAAACTTTGTCCCAAAAGAAAGGCTATAGTAGGGGTTAGCTGAGGAGAGTGGCACGGAATTAATATTTTACCTTGAGCTTTTTGGCTGGTGGGGAAAGGGCGGCGCCCGTAGATTTATTGGCCTTCCACGCCGTTGGAGCGTTTGATAATGGAGGCGGGGGTGGAGGCGGGGGACCACCTATATGAGCTTGTTAGTCACTGAAAAATCTTAAAGGCCTTTTTCAACCGACCATTCAGAACCGGGCCTGCGGGGGGAGCAGGTGGTGGAGGTGGTGGAGGTGGCGGTGGCGGCGGCGAGGATATGGACGGCGGCGGCGGAGGTGGAGGAGGTGGAGGAGGTGGCGGCGGCGGCGGCGGAGGTGGAGGTAGAGGAGGCGGGGAAGAAGTTTGCTCTATTGACACATCACTGGATTGCGACCTCAAAGGTGCGGGAGGCGGCAGCGAAGGGGATGGAGGCGGTGATGACGGTGGAGGCGATGGCGGCAAAGACGAAGGAAACCCGATTGTGTTCTCGGAGTCGTTAAAAGGCTGGGACTGGCGCTTTGCGAGGGGAGGAGGCGGAGGAGGGACACGGGCCTTAAATTCTTGCTCCGCGGAGTGCTGTCTTGCTGCTGGAGTGACAGCGAGTTTTTCTTGAAGTGCGGATAGCTCTTGGCGCAGCTTCAAAATTTGCTCTTCCTTTGCGGCCAGCCCCTCTATCGCGTGCTTCGTCATTTCTTCTGCGTCAAAGTCCTTATCTGCAACAACCACGGTGGTCGAACTAGTGCTCGCCGCAGATTCGAATCGTGAGCAAAGTGCTTCCATCGCGCGCTTCAGGTATACAACACTCTTGTCTTTATCGCGCAGGGACGACTCTAGCTCAACGATCTGTTATAACTTGTAAATTTGCCAATCCTCTCGTAAGTATATGCGCGATGAGACTTGCCTTGGCTTTATTCTGGGACATCTCCTCGGACATTGCACTCCATTTGGCTCGATCACGCTCTCGTCTGAGACGCTCTTGCTCCTCCTGACCCTACCGTTTAGCCGACGTATATGAGTTTCGAATTCTACTCACTGAAATTCCGACCAGCTTTGCGTTCTCGGTTTGCAACCGATCCACATCTTCTTGAAGTCGAACAACCGCTTTCTCCTTTTGCACGAGACGTTGGACAATACTATGGACATTCTAGTAAAACGATATTAGCATATGTGGATTAAATGAGAACGCGCATGTATCCGTACCTCTTGGCTATACCCCGTCGGAGACTGTGGTGTCTGAAATGCCTTCAAGGCATCGATCTCGGCGCTCAAGCTCTGTACCTTCTCCAATAAACTTCTTCGCTTCTGCTAGATCATTAGCTAGAAGCACTAGTAGCTAAAACAGCACCATACCTCTGCATTCGATGCATCCAACGGTTCACGAAGTGAATTAAGCTCAGAGTTGACTTGGGCGGTGGTGACATTCGAGATGTCTAGAGATAAGCCCGTAACGCCCTGCACCGAGTCCACATATTCCCGAAGAAATGACACCCAGTCACCTTCCCTACGGCATTACTCAACTGGTAAGTCCTAGTTGGCCCATAAATGAACTATACTTACAGGTCGTCAATGGCTGCAATCTGGGACGCGAATTTTTCGATTACAACAAAAATTCGAGACTTGATTCCCCTAAGATACCAAGGCTAAGTTAGTTTCTCCAACTGCATTTAGTCTCATAACTCACAAAGGTATTTCCCGTTCAAGTAACCGAGTGTGGGACTGGAGAATAGCAAGAACTACTTCAGACAGCTTGTCATCTTGTTCAACTAAAGTCGCAAGTTTCTCATAGACCGGAGCAGATTCAGATTGCCCCCAGCTGCGACGATCCCGTTCGGACTGTTCGAGTTTCTTCCTTGTACGGGCTCGAAAATCCTCCTCGTCATCAAGCTTATCCTCACAATAGCCATCAAGCCTCTCTGTGACCGTCGTTGGTGGTGAGAGGTACCTTAATGTCTAAGTAACACTTGAGTATTAGGCAGCGAGAAGCTACGAAACGACACATACAACGATAATCTCGTTGAACCCCCGTCGAGTGAGTTCTTCTCTCAAAGCTATTCGCTGCTCCAAATCCGGGCAAGAAGCTGTTATGGCAATAAGAAGAACAAGAGCAGGTATCCGTTCCGCCCAAAAGGCCTCTTCTGAAGTATGAGCAAAAGATTCAGAGACACGAAGGCTGTCGATGAGTTTCTCGAATCGAAATCGTTCGCCGTTCATTGTCGCAAAGTCAGAGAGTGCATCGAGTACCATTCGATGGCCTTGGTCCTCCGAAACGACCGAAATCCCAGCCAAGAGATCGGCAGCATTCGTCCGGATCTTCAGATTGCCTGTGTCCAGACACGACACAATTTGAGATATTAGGTCGGGCATCGTGAGTATTTTCGCCAGCCCTAGCTATAATAAACTAGATTAATAATTTCCGTCAATTTACCGCCTATATGCTTACATCCGTGTTGACGATTACCCGAAGACACTTGACGCATTCGAGTAGCACCGAAGCCTCTGACTGCGTTAGGCTTCGCCTGAGAGAGACGGGGTTAAGTTGACGCTTCTGCTTCTAATAGCGTTGTTCAGACATGCCTTCTGTCTTTCTCGACGAGGTTCGTGATAAGACCAGAGATGGCCTCCAACCCTTGACCTTGCCACACAAACTCTTCGATCCAATCCATCTTGGCTGTCGCAGCGTGGATCCTCAAGCTGACCAAATGTTTTACCAGGGTTGTGCTGTTAGATTTACTCCTAGTAAGTCCAGTGACATAGGGAACTACGGTCGAATGTCCTGTTGGGGGAGGCGAAGAGGCTTGGCCAACACGAGTAAGCTCTGCAACTGCACTCTTCCCTTGGTCGCTTTTAGAGCTTTCTCCAGCTGCAACAACTCCATTCGGCCCGCCCCACCACGAAGCCCAGAGCTTGTTGCCTTGAGGTGCGGGTTGCTGAGGGGAGTCGGGAGTGGGCCCGGAGAAACGCCTCGAGTCATGAGTCATCTGTTTCGGAGAGGTAGGCGGTGTGCTGCCCCTTGAGAGAGCATTGACAGATACAGAGGAGGCAGTCCAACTCCCGAATCGAGGGACAGAAAGCCTTCCGATTGCGCCTCCAGAGAACTGGGGTAGGAGCTTAGGGAGCAACAGACTTGAGCTAGATGGTCCAAGTGTTGCGGACGTCGTAATGTTGCTTGGAGGACTGTTGGGCATCCCAGATGCACGCTGCAGGCTTTGCTGCATAAGGTATCGCTTTCTATCCAGCGTCATATCTCGCATCTTTTGTCTTTGAGGTTCGGATTTGATCCCAAATTCATCCTGTAGTTAGCCAAATTTATTAGGGGTTGTGAAATGAGACTTTAGATGAGATAAATACCATAAAATGCTCAAATTCTGACTTCTGTTCTTCGGTCTCCATTGCGCCTTCAGATTCAGGTCCGTCTTGGAAAGCTCCGTATTCCAACCCAAATGGAGAGCTAACGCTTAGCCTCTCGGGAGTGGCAGGAGCGGCGTTCGGCTGAGAGGGCAAAAAGGCAGTACTGCCGGAAGGCGAAAGATTAAGCCAGCTATCGAACATAGATGAAAGTCGGCGGTTCGACAAGGTCGAACGTCGAGAAGGCGATGGGCTAGTGGGTGGGCTTAAGATACCACCAGGCGATTGAGGCGACCCCGTAGTAGCAGCCTTAGTGGGGGTAGAAGGTGCTGGTCGGGTATTTGGTTTGGCCGTTCCATCGCCATCCCCTTCAGTCTCTTGCGGGATCTCAGAGGTGCTTGGTTCGTTGGAGAGATGACCTTTCAGAGTATCTTCTTCGACCAGCGCGAGGTTCGATGAGAATGACCTGGACTTTGGACGACGATACCATTCTTCAGGTACTACTAAACGCAGCCTCCTTTGCGTACCCAGGCGCTCAAGGGTCTTGGACACGTTTGCAGTGGGGTCCAACGTTTCAGGGGCTATAATATGATCTTAGGTAGTCAGTTTGATGAACGATCCAACCACCCCATCAAAGCTCACCCTCAACCCCATCGTTGACACTAAAAACCTCAAGCACATAATCCACCTTGCCTCCTCCTGGGCCTGCAAGATATAACGTGAGACCCAATTCATCCCCAATTCCGGTGATAACATCGGCCACGCTCGACGACCGTGCAATAAACCACTGCATTACGAACCCCTCGGGAATCTGGGGGACACGCTCGAATGTTATATGAAAACTTAACGTAGGATGTTGCGATATCATGCGAATAGACGGGGAGTGAAGATGAGACGTGAGTGGAAACGCAGAGAAATGTCGTTGTATATGTGGGTTCGCATCAGAGCTCGGCAATAGCTGTTGTGCCGGAAAATCGTTGCTTAAAATACCTAAATCAAGTCGTTAGTGGTCTATAAGCACCTGGATTACCATCATCACGAACCGTCATCTAGATTATTTAGTTCATCATCTTGCCAAACCCTTCCCCTCTCGTGTTTGCGTACATACTGAAGTCCCCATTCCCAATCGACTCCTTCGCTGAGCGAGGAGGACAAGTCTCCTATGATATCTGATTCGACGCCCTCAGTCGCAAGTAATGTCTGGATAATCTCCTGACTGGTGTCCGGTGGGCTGACTTTGGCAAAATGGATAGCTCCAGAGGGGAGGAGAACCGGAACAATAGGAGAGCCGCCCTCCATAAAGAGGTGAATTATCGAGTATTAGTTCCAATCTAGCCACAAGTTTTCCAGCGACGATAATGTTAAGCACGACGCCTGGCACTAAGTTAGCCCCTGAGTGAGAGATGCTAGGTTCTTGAGTTCGTATATGTTGTGGTGTTGTCGCGGAGTCTTTGTATCACCCACAGTGTGAATATCAGACTTCCAGAGAGCCTTCAATAGGCACAAGTCATAGGTGAGCCCCCGGGTGGAAACGTTGAAGGGACGCACGAGGTGAACTGCCCAAGAAAGGTAATCAGGTGGCGTCTGTTCCGTCACGTGGCTCATCAGCAGACGCCGAGGCAGTCAAATGACGCTGGCTCACCTTCGGACCTCAGTGTTTTGTGCGGACTCTGAGGAAAGATTAGAGCCCTAGCACCTCATCCGAATATCCACCATTGCTGCAGCTTATAAGATGCTGCTCGAGGCTGCAGCGTGTATGCAACGAGTCGATGCATGCACGTAGCCTGGGGCTGAGAACCCTAAACTATATGCGACCTGCGTGTCGCTTTTCGAACAAGAGTTTAGCCAAGATGATCGCCTAAAAGGCTAGTAGACCTAAGTTTTATTATATCATCGTTGAGTTACATAGCGGGCTACAGCTAGCGGACATTGAGCCACAACAAATACAAAGCCCCCCAAAACCCGGGCTGAAACGAATGTTCGTCACTCAAGAAATGAAAAAGGAAATGTCCAAAAATGCTAGGATGTGGGGAGATTCTAGAGATGGATGAGGGTGGAGATATCCGAATGATTAACATGCGTGAATAAGTCATACTATGCGTTCATGAAAGTCCAAATTAGTTCATTATCTTCATGTCGGCCTCGACGATCATGTACCCGAGCTTTGTGGTAGGTACGCATGTTGGCTTCCCGTTGAGGGATTCGAGTTCGAATCCTTTCCGACATGATGATACCTGGCATTGGCCCCTGATGCAACTTACGCTCCCGACGTAGGGGATTGCAGAGCAGTCGTTATCGCAAGACCCACAAGCGCTGAAAAAAGTTAAATATAAGCCGGATTTCAAGCCGAGAAGAAATATATGAGCTTACTCAAGCGTGGTACTAGTGTTAATACACTCCCAGCCACCGCGTCCTGTCCCAGTCTCGCAGCGAGTGTACCCCGCGACATTACACCCACGGGGAACGCTTCGCTTGTTCTTGTATCCCGAAGGCCGAGGTTCGTTAGCAGCTAAAGGCAACGCTTGTAAAATGATAAGTATACACCGACGTTGAAGCTACTTACGGGCAACGGGATCCGACAGACCACGAGGAGACCCTTGTGCGGCGACCCGAACAGCGAGCACGAACAAAGCTCCAGACAAAATTGTTGCAAAAGAGCGCATGATCGATTAGTGTAACTCAGAACAAGGTAAGCCGGTGGCAGAGGGGACAAAGACCGCGGGATGCAGGCTAGCACACCGACGCGAATAAATACGCAGAAAGGGCTCGGGTAGCCCATGAGTGTCTAGAGTTTAGGGCGACAAGCACCCTCGTTCTCGACGTGGATTCATGCAGGCTATGAGATCGTCATGCATCGTGTTCTCCTAGCTGTGATAAAGCGGGTCGGCGAGCAGCAGGGTCCTCGGCAGATGTTGGATACGCCACCGAAGAAGACTCAAAAGGAGTAAGTATGACGTCTATGGCCCGTATCCCCCACAGACAGTAAATGTGAGAACCGGCATGAGAAGCTGGCACACATGCAACAAAGCTTGGGGCGTATGGCACGACACAAAAATAACTCACCCTCTTCCCATCCAATGGGTCTATCCTGCATCACGCTCGGTTCCGTTCATGTCTCAGCTCCAAGCCAGGCCTTCGTGGACGGTACTAGACTCTCTCTTGATTACGTGGTAGCCGTGAGACGGCGGAGCGACCAGATGATCCATGCGGGTCGATGGGCAATAGGCGAGCGTCCATGGGCGCCCCCACATCGAATATATGCTGGTGGCTGAAATGACACACGTGGTGGGCCGCATGTTCAGGGAGACTTCCATCCATCCATCGTCGCAGCTTGCTCACTGTCCAATGTTCGGCATAGCGTCCAACCCACTCAGCCCGGAGGCTCATCGCGCCGACATAGCCCTCACAGTGGGGCAGCGGGGTAATGCTTCAATATACTGCAATATACATGAATCAATGTACACCCATGAACCTTCACCAATGAAAAAAGTAAGAAAGAAAATCCTCATGAAAACATATACAAACTAATATACCTCCCCACGTCACCGGAACGTACCGGGCGATATGCTCATCCCACCGAACGTGGCATCCAACAGATCTGTCTCAGAGCCAGGAATCGGGACTCCCCCTGGTTCTGGAGTTGACTCAGTGCTTGATTGGCCATCTTGGCTATCGTCCTCGTTTTCTTCATCCTCGTCTTCATCTGGTGACTGAGCACGACCATCTTGCTCCACTTCTGCGGCGTCCTCTTCACCCTCCTCGTCCTCATCATCACTATCCATGTCCTCCTCCAATGCAACCGACATCCACTCCCGATACACGCCGTCAATGTATGTATGCGACTGAGGCAGCTTGTACGGATCGAACGGGAAGAATGCGTTCAGGTCGGCGTCCAACGCAGGATCCCTCGATAACTTGGCGTGCTTGGGGTCGATTTTTAGGCGTGTCCCGCTTTGAGGGGCAGGCGTGGCTGCAGCAGCAAGGTCGGAGCGTCGGTTCGACTCCACAATGGAGAAGCAATACACGAAGCCGGTACTATTGGATATACGCGCGAACTGTTGCACTACGTTCGTTGCGCAAATCTACAGGGGCTATAAGCTTGCATAATAAGCCATTTTGACAGCATCAAACACACCTTGAGTGGATTCAGCGCGCTGGATATCGCACGTTGTATGACCAGTAATTCAGGCATCCACATCTTCGGTGCCTCATCACCCTCGATCAAAAGGACGTCTGGATCCTCGCCCAGCTCCCTCCACCGGAAACAGTAGATGAGGAATATCGCTTGCGCAATAGCATAAAATAGGCCATATTTCGATACGACCGGCGTGAAATTGGGATCATCTGCCTCACGCTCCTCAACTTCGTCAACTGTATCACGAAGGTAGTTGCACAAAACCCCAACGACAGCGCGCGCATTAGGGGTGTCGATGTGTTTCGCGCGGCTGATGAAGCTTGCAACGTAGCTTGCAGCACCAACCCGAGCAGCGTCTGGCAGAGTGGTGTCCATGAGACGGTCCATAAGAACCCCCAGGAATATGTCGGTAAAGTCAACGTGAAGCGAAGAGTACCAGAAGAGAAGAAATTGGGTATAACGGGACTTGTGCGTCTTGACAATTGTGCGCTTGAAGATAGCAATCAAAATCCAGAGCTGCGCGCTGCGTATCTCAAATTGTCGATCAGGAGTAGCGGGCGGAGGAGCAGACTGAGCCGCCGAGGACCAGAACAAGAACGAGAGAGGTTCACTAGGAGTAGCCGCCAAATGCTCAAACACAAGGGACAAGACAGCATCGAGTTTAGACACCATGTCCTGGATGTGCGCGACGTTCGCCGGGCCCTCTACAAGGTCGTGTTCCTGCAAGTCCCCATCTTCGGACGA
>JANWGL010001931.1:0-30899 GCA_025200755.1 Ceratobasidium sp. C01
GCAATGAGGCCCTGAGGCAATCCCGCTGTCTGGGCCCCTAGCTTTTGCCTCGGGCTTGCCTTCTACGCGTCATTTCAGCTCGAATCGTCACTGGTTGCTCCTGTCCATACCGCAACAATGGCCCACGACGGCGAGGACATGCGTCACCATCCATACCCCGTGAGCTCGCCGCCGTCGCCACCGGACCAAAGGCTACGGCTCCCGGCACCAGGGCCCGTACCCACCTAGCTTGTTGCCCAATTTCAGCCCTCAAACAACCAAATGCTCTTGCCCTGCAACCCCCCACACACCCGGCTAGCTGAAGCTTGTCTCAGACAAATATAACTTGGCATAGCATCCGGCTTTTTTGTGCGTCCGGCAACGTCTCCGAACCGTCAGAATTAAGCTCGAGATGCCCTCGCGGATCGTAAAGTGGCAACGGCAGTGCTCTAATTGCCTTGCTACTTCCGCGAGGCCCTCGGTCTACGTCGCGCACAGCGTATATGCACGCGAGATTGAGCTCTGATCGCTCCCCACATCCAATAACAGTGTGCGACGTTGATTCTTGTTCGATTGATTCGTGGAGCACCTTCGAAACACGTCCTGGTTTGCTATGCTCTTAATGGTCGAGTTGTGTGAGAAATTGGGTGGGTTATCATATATGTTTCGCAGGACTTGGCGACGTCGAAGTAACCAGTAAATTAGAGAAATGTTCGGCGCGGGCAACCGTACCTTGGAGCTGGTGGGGTATATCAGGTTCTAAAAGCGGGCTGTCTAGTACAAGTTTAGCCTACAAGGTTCGACTCCGGCGCGCCTACCGTTGCTGTGAGATCATTTAGGAAATCGTTTTCAATAGTAGCGTTTCAAACCCCCTAAAGCTCGCGATGAAAGTCGAATGACAGCCAAGCTGATCGCTGCACATGCCGAAATCCAAGGAGATTGCGACACGATGTATGCGCCACTATGTGCCTCGTGTATGCTCATCTACCACGCTCTCACCCCGTCTCGCGGCGCTCCCACGATGTAGCCTCGGGGAGTAAGCGTGTGCCGATGAGAGCAAGGATAATTTCAACCCCGCAATCGAAAGATGCCCGATAGATCCAAATAAGGCTATCATTAACGCAGGCACCGATTACCTTGTTGCTCGGCAGTACCGGATTTCGCTGGACCCGAGCCGGGATATCCCGCGTGACAACCACCTCTTACTCGCCCCAAGCGTGTCCGGCACCAGAGGTCGTGGCTCTGGCACTGTGAGAGCTATAACCTGCAGCTGACTACATCCGTGTGATCTCCCCCCACAACCTTGCAATGGCCCCTCTGCGCTTCGCTCTAGCCTCTGCGAGACGATGCTCCAGACTTCCTCGCCCCCATGCGTCTTTACAATCAAGGGGTAGGACCCAATTGGCTCTGCAATTGGCACCCTCGATATACAGAAGTACGCGACCTGGAACCGAAATACCGCCCTCATGTGTGCCACGGAGGTGGCAGAGTACCACGCAAGGCACGCCGGGACAAACACAGCGTCCGGCGAGTAATCATGGCAAGTGAAGCGCATCGCCTGCCTCCTGGTTTCGACGCTGATCAAGTCCTGACTCTCAGTCACTCCTACCGAACGATACAACCATCTCGTTTCGACCGGAGTCTTGCGCGATGATCCGCATCAGTTGGGCATAATCGCGAGGCTCCAGCAACTACACGATGAGTTGCGCTCATTTAGCCCGGTACCCCATTCGCAAGCGTCTAATCCAAAATCTTTCGTGAGTCGTGGTAGAAGTTCGTTCCTTTCTACTATAATACTCACACTCATGGCCTGTCATTCAGTTCTCTCGGCTCTTCAGCACCTCTACCAATGCTACCGCAGTCACTGCATCACCCAAGGGCCTCTACTTGTATGGAGATGTCGGGACCGGAAAGTCAATGCTGATGGATTTGTTTTACGATACACTTCCGCCTGAAGTCCGCAGCAAGAGGCGTGTTCACTTCCATGCGTTCATGGTGGATGTGCACAAAGCGATACACGCTAGCAAGCTGGGGGGAGCGGGGGACAAGGATCCTATACCAGGTGTCGCATACGACCTAGCTCGTAATGCCTCTGTTCTGTGCTTCGATGAATTTCAGGTCGGGTGCGATTTTCGTTTGTGTGTTGAGCAAAGGGTCATACTCAACCCTATACTTTCAGGTCACCGATATTGTCGATGCTATGATCCTGAGGCGGCTGCTGGAGTCTCTGATGCAAGCCGGTGTAGTGTGCGTAATGACGTCGAAGTACGTGTATAACCTTTGTCGGCCGGCTGGGTTAGAATCATCTGACTGAATTATGGCTGCCGCCCCAGCCGCCACCCAGATGATCTTTACAAGAACGGGATTCAGAGATCTAGTTTTATTCCCTGCATAGACCTGCTGAAGGAGCGCTTCCACGTAGTAGACCTCGACTCCCCAACTGGTACGCTTATTTACTTAGAATTCACAGGTAAACCGCCCATCGGCTGATCATGCATGAATTTACACTTTAGACTACAGGAAGATCCCTCGGGCGTTATCCAAAGTATACTACCATCCCCTCACACCGGAAAACCAGACGGAGATCCAAAAGCTCTTTGAGGCGTTCGCGGCCGCTGCGGGCGAAGATATCGCCACCGACCGGGAGCTCAATATTTGGGGTCGCAAATTGCGGATCCCTGAAAGTGCTGGGTCGACTGCGCGCTTTTCGTTCCAAGAGCTGTGCGGCAAGCCGCTGAGCGCTGCTGACTATATCGAGGTCACTCGCGTATTCGAGACCATCTTCGTGACGGGTATTCCTTCGATGACTCTAAGCCAAAAGGACATGGCTAGGCGGTTTATCACGTTCATTGATGGTGCGTTCTGGGCTCGCTGTGGTGCGAACCGTTCTAGAAGTGTGATAACTGACGTCGGGGGATTGCAGCGTGCTACGAAAGCAAGACCAAGTTGTTTATATCGTCCGAGGTACCCATAACCCAAATATTCTCTGGGGACCCAGCAGATAATACGGAAATATCCGATCATCAGCGTGGAGTTATGGACGACCTGGTACGCTCTAGACATGCTGAGGCTCGCTCCACGAAGAGCTAACTGACCCCGGTTATTTAGGGGTTGAATGTGGAGTCCGTTGGAAAGTCCGCCATGTTTACTGGAGAGGAAGAAGTGTTTGCGTTCGCCCGAGCTTGTTCGCGGCTGGTGCAGATGGGCACGAAGGAGTGGGCCGAGACTGTGCGGTGATAATTGGACGATGTGGCAACTGGCTTGCGCATTTATCTTGGTTAATATCCTATAGTTAATTACCCATCTTGTTTACATTGAACATCATGACGCAATGCAATCAGCCTTGATTGAACTTCTTAAGTTGTCGTACCTGGGCTATGATGCCCGGTCGTGCAGCATCAACCATACCACCACAAGATTATAGTTGAACGAATTTGTTGGAGCGCTAGCACGCAGGGTTAGCCAATCGAATTGCATTCCAGTGGGCAGGACAGGGGTTCGAATTAGCATTTGGATCAAAAAAGGAATAGCGCCACTTGGGCTATTGTCCTAATGGGTAAGCAGTTTCAACCTGACCCTCCTCCATCCTGGTTGACGACTCCTCCGACTGGTTACTTCGATGTCCGCTATAGAGCCTGCTATTGTTAGGGGCTTAAACGACAAATTATACGACAAGAGAAAGGCTGCGGCGTTAGACCTCGAGAAGTACGTCATCCTCCATTTATTTACTGGTGCGCGGTATCTTAGGGTTGCCCTCGGAATGGTAGACTCGTGCGCGAATGCCATGCGGCGGGAGAGTCGAATCGAATTAATTCGATTATTGATCAACTTATCGAATTGTTCTCGTCCACTACGAACCCTTTGCACGCTCGCAATGGAGGTCTTATAGGGCTTGCCGCTGCGGCGATCGCCCTGGGCGTCGAAGTGGCGATATACATGGAAAAGTTCATCACTCCACTCTTGAGATGCTTCGACGATTCGGAGAGTAGAGTGCGATACTTTGCGTGCGAGAGCATGTACAACATCGCCAAGGTCTCCAAAGGGGAGGTTCTGGTCTACTTTAACCCTATCTTCGACCACCTTAGCAGAGTGAGTACCAAACGGATCATTCAAAAATACCAATGAACTTAGCAAACTTCTAGCTTGCTGCAGACGCAGAGATATCAGTAAAGAACGGCGCAGAGCTGCTCGATCGGCTTTTGAAAGATATCGTGGCCGAAGCTGCGCCAGTCTATTTTCCGCAGTTTCCCGAAACGGAGAAAGCACGCCTGAGACAAGACGAGCATAGACACAAGTACGAAGGAGTGCTTGTGCCTCAATCTGAATTTCCTGGTGCAAGGAAGGCGTTCTCACTGGCCGGCTTTATCCCGCTCCTTGCGGAGCGAATAAGCGTTATCAGTCCATTTTCGAGGAGCTATTTGGTGTCTTGGATTACGGTCTTGGACTCGGTTCCTGACTTGGAGCTCGTGACATACCTACCGCAATTTCTGGATGGACTATTGTGAGTCCAGCCCGGTTGTATCTTTTGGCGTCATTGACCTTGTTGTGCAGGAAATACCTTACAGACCCGACTGAGGATGTCAAAGTTGCGACGGAGGGCGTGTTGGCGGACTTTTTGCATGAGA
This sequence comes from Ceratobasidium sp. C01, assembly GCA_025200755.1. NCBI lineage: Eukaryota > Fungi > Basidiomycota > Agaricomycetes > Cantharellales > Ceratobasidiaceae > Ceratobasidium > Ceratobasidium sp. C01. The sequence goes on from JANWGL010001931.1 coordinate 4,605, forward strand.
TCCAGGACATAACTATCCTTCAGAAACACAGGGAGGAGAAAGCGCGAGCGGCTCGGGAAGTTTCCAGTGCGCAAGTGGGCAAGGGGGATGACTCAAAGGCAACACCGGTATCTGAGGCGGAGAACGAGCAGCTCAGTCGTGGTGCTTTTATGCCCGACGGGGACGAGAAGCCTGTGGATCCTACGAAGGAGAAAGTTGGTGTTGAAGTAGAAGCTCCCCACGACTCAGGAGGTGAGTGGAATCATGTTCTGTTCACGACAACCTTCTAATATCTTATATTTGTTAGCCTGGATACCTGGGCAAGGGGTCAAGATTGACCACGCTGCCATTGTGGAAATCTTGATTGACCAACTCCAGCCATCTCGTGAGTCTCGGTCTTGTATATCCCTCTATCCTGCCGTCTAACGAATATACAGAGGACGAGATCCAACAGACCACGGCTCTGGGATGGATTGCCAAGTTCCTAGAATTCGCGCCAGAGGTCATGGTTCCATTCACCCCTCGCCTTATACCCGCTATCCTTCCCAACCTTGCGCATCATATACCCGCTATGCAATCCGCCGCCGCGCAAACCAACCAGAAGCTCTTCGCCCTAATTCAAAGTCTCCCCTCCCCACCGATGACCACCGGGTATGGATTACCCTCATCGTCTGCGCAGTCCCTCCGAAACGTCCCTTCCTCGCCGCAGCTGCCTAACGTTACGCGACTTACCAAAGAGGTTCCCAATTTGAGCCTTACAGAATCTTCTGCTCCTACTACTCCGAGCGAAACCACGGATAAACAACCCCCCAAACTCCGAACGTCTTTACCATTTGACGCAGTCTCCGTAGCCAGTGGTTCTGCAATGGAGTCGCAAGGCCCTACGAGTAGGCCACATTCGCCACTGTCGGCAGTCCCATCAGCACTTCCTGAAGAGGCCGATCCCTTCGACTATCAAGTTACGGTCATAAACTTGACATTCCAGTTTTTGAGCGAACACGAAGAAACTCGAGTTTACGCGCTCAAGTGGTTGATCATGTTGCACCAAAAGGCTCCCAAGAAGGTTAGTCAGACGTTAGTACTTTTCATCTAAGTATGCCAATCAACGTTGGGAAATCTCCTGGCAGATTCTTTCAATGGACGACGGTACCTTCCCCGCGCTTTTGAAGACCTTGTCGGACGCGTCCGAAGAGGTAATAATCACCTATTTTAGTGCGGAGTGTAACCTGACTTGGTCTGAAGGTTATCAAATATGATCTCCAGCTACTCGCGCAGATCTCGTCTAGCTCAGAGGAAGGCTACTTCAAGCTTTTCGTTGTCAACCTGCTTGAACTTTTCAGCACGGACAAACGACTACTGGACAACCGAGGAAGCTTGATTATTCGGCAGCTTTGCATGAGCTTGAATACGGAGCGCATATACCGCACCTTTGCTGAAATCTTAGAGCGGGAAGAGGTGAGTCGACCGTGACGCTTGATAGAGCCTGGTATATCTAATTCGATACTAGGACCTCGATTTTGCAAGCACCATGGCCCAGAAGCTTAATATTATTCTTATTACTTCGCCTGAGCTTTCTGATTTCAGGAAACGTCTCAAGAATCTTGAGTCTCGTGTAAGTCTACCTCGTATAGCCCATTTGTGTGTTTCTTAACTAGAATGTAGGATGGCCAAGCTCTGTTTACGACACTCTATCGCTCATGGTGTCACAACGCCGTGTCGGTGTTCGCGCTCTGCTTGCTCGCGCAGGCATATGAACACGCATCCAATCTATTGGGGTTGTTGTGAGTAGTGCGTTGCTTACTTGAGAGTTTGGCTGAACCGTTTCTTAGCGGCGAACTTGAAATAACGGTGCAACTCCTGGTACAGATCGACAAGCTAGTACAGTTGATCGAATCGCCAGTTTTTACTTGTATGTATTCATTAACTTCGCTATACGGTATATTCGAGGCTGACACAAAGTAGCTCTTCGTTTGCAGCTCCTTGAACCGGACAGATATCCATACTTGTTCAAGTGCCTATACGGACTTTTGATGCTCCTTCCTCAGAGCACCGCGTTCGTCTCTCTTAGGGGGCGATTAAATGCGGTCAGCTCCATGGGATACCAGCATGTCCCGCAGAAATCCTCGTATGTCTCGCCGTAGTTATGTATTCAGCATCAACTAATCGCACACGTACCATAGGGCTGTCGCCGCTGGTATCGCTACGCGCTCAAAGATTGCACGCGAAGAGATCAAGTGGCAGGAGCTATTATCCCATTTCAGAGCCGTCCAAGCGAAGCATGAAAAGGCTCGCCGACGCGATATAGCTATTGAGCCTGAATTTTCGTTCTTAGGCGCGGAGACGGAGAGACCGTCTAGTAGTGCTCCATCCTCGTTTAATAGCCCCGCGCGACCGGTGATCCGTAGAAAGGTCAGCCATTCGACTGAGAATCCACAAGTTGGGTCGTCAAGACAGGGTGCGCTGTCTCCGCTCAACCCCCGTCGGGGTGGTTTGCTAGGGTATGCGATGCCAAACTCTGGAAGTAATTCAAGCCGTGAACCGGTCACTTCTAGGCCGTTGAGCCCTACCTCGAACGCACGGGACAAGAACAGGAAGGTTACGGGCTCTCAAGGATCGGGTGTTAAGAAGTGATAGTTTTACTTTGCGAGGCTCGTTTGGACATTTACGTCGGTGCATATGCAAACATGTATTTTAGTAGCTTTTGATCGTGCATAGGCTCTCTTTGCTGTGTGGAGCGAGAATACCATTTCAGAGCTGTTTTACTGAAATTTCTCATAAGACAGAGCGGGTCATATCGCATAATCCGGTTATCTATGCGGCCGAAATGAAGATATCGTTCTTCCAACTAACCACCATCCTTATCTACCTGGATTTCTTGGGAGTCGTCGATCGAACAATCGGCGAAGCTGAGCTTAAATATAGAGACACTTACCGTCGTACCATGGAACCAGAGGAGTATCTCTTGATGATTTTATCTGACGGTAGGTGATGCCTTCTGGCTAGAAACACAAAACCAATACCGATCTCGTTTATCCAGGTAACTTACCCACAGGTTCATTCGTTGCCTCCGCTGGTCTTGAATCATACATTAAACACGGCCACCCACCAGGGGTCTCCTCAACCGCTCCTACGTCAACAATCGAATTTATGCGAGATAGCGTTCAAAGCTATGCACGTAGCGCACTACCATTTGCACGAGATGCTCATCAGCTTGCCGAACGGTACAAAACTCAATCGGAGTTAACGCATGAAGAGGCCTTGAAGTCTATCCAGGAGCTGGACGATTTGTACGACGCTATGACGCTTAACCACGTTGCAAGAAGGGCATCTAAAGCCCAAGGAGTTGCACTACTCACGCTTTATTCAAGAGGGTTCACGAGGCCGGCGTATCTTGGTGCTGCAGACGAAACCGAGGGCAGGTCTGAATTGAGGCGCCGAGTTGGATTATTGATAGATACGTTGAAGACGTCTATTCGCAAAGGGGATGCACAGGGTCATCTTCCGATATGTTGGGGCGTATTAACATCGATCCTAGAGCTGAGTGTAGGTGAGTTGGGGGCAAGTATCGAGACTTTATGGTAGACGGTGCACTTACGGTCAATTCTTAGACCGTAGCATGGAGGTGCACCTCTTTCTACACGCCCGTTCCCTCTTATCATCTGCGATCCGCTTGAACTCTCTGGGTCCATATTCTGCCCAGCAACTGCTTCTTCACGTCGTCCGGCCGCTCGTTCGAGAGATATCCGTTACGCAACCAAAGGGAACCGTGTTGGACGAATTGGAGGAGGGAGATGGTCCAGCGAATACCTGGCCACTGGGGGAGATATTGGCGGCCCGACATGATCTACAACACTCGAGAATATTTAACAGTTAGAATGTACAGCAACAGGTTTCCGTGAGTCAGGATTTATGATGGCACAGGCGGAAGCTAATGAAGAGCGGGTCGTGGTACCCCTAGGTAGGTAGGTAACAAGATTCGATTTCAAGCCGGAATACAGGAGAGGGGGATTAGTGAATGTATTCAGAGGGGCGCTCTGTAGGGGGCTATATGATGTTACAAGTCAATTCGATGGCGTATAGAATGTCAAGTAAACAAGCTGCACTCACGGGTAGATTGCGCTCCCTGGATTACACATATTCCAATAATTGGTTAGATAGGCAGCAAATGATATACTAACACACTCACCATTTGGTTCCTCCAGGATACAATGCGTCTACCACAAAATACGATTAACCTCAACAAACCAATAGCAATATGTTAATTACTCACGGATATATGGGTCTGGATGTGCCCTTGCTGCAAGCCTCGCCTCAGCATCATGCATAATCTGAGCAATAGCACGGGGGTCCTTCACATTCCTACATATTGAAGTTTAACCTCGCCCATCCGTAGATTCAAACGTGAGACGAGACATGCCTGTTGCGTTCAAATTCGGCACGAATCTCGATAGCACGGTTGCGCCAGAGATCTCGGCGAATGCACCAGTTTTGCGCGTCAACAAGGTAGCGCTTGTATAGAGACTTGACATGAAGCCTGTGTGCAGATGAAAAGGGAGAACTCATCGTTGAGTCGAGGTACTGGACAACCCAGGCAAGCGCCGAAGTATATTATGTATATGTAAGCATTGTATTTAGGCGCTGTGGATAGGGTGGCTAGGCATGTGTGCCAAGGTTACTGTGCAGTAAGTCTACAAAATAAATCAAGCAGAAGAGCGTGACTATCCGTAGTTTAATACAACATCAAGTTCGGGATCTGGTCGATCCGACGCTATTGTATTGGAAGTCGTGGGTGAGCTTTTTGTGGGTTTGGCTTGCATTGACAAGCGTCTTGGCTTTATCGCAACAAGGTCGGCCAAAGTCTCCTCGGCATCCTGCCACATGTCGCGTTGACCCCAGACAGAGGCTATAGCGCCAATGACCATCCAAGTACCTACCAAGTGAGCGTACCTAGGGTCGTGGCTATCCGTGTTTGGGTTTACTGCGGCGTTTGTGCTGCTGGCTGCGCTAGCCAATACAACCCCTGAGTCTGCTTCTACTATCACAGGTCCATCCAGAGCTAGATCCTCTCGAATAGCGGCAATGCATGCTCGAGCGACCTCTCGGAGATGGGAAATCTCCTCGCTGCGGAGCGAAGTATCGAGTTGAGCCAGGAGAGCAAATGCCCATTGTTGGTGGTGTCTTGGAAAATGATATGGCCTTTGAAGCGCTTTGGAGGGGGTCGTGTTGCCCTCCAAGGAATTGCGAATCCAATATGCAATAAACATTAGCAGATGAATAGCTCCGTGCTATGAGTGAGATGGTCAATACACGCTAAAACATACGCGTGTGCGTGAAAACTTACATCGTCCATCTTTCTAATAACAGAGGGAAGGGGCTTCCGTGGTTCGCCCGGCATAGCATCCTGTATTGTGTCAAGTTACTAGACTCCAACAGGAAGCGCGAAACATACCTCCTCAGGCTCTTCTTCGGAAGAGCTATCGGGATTTTCGTCTTCAACAATACCAGCCGCTTGAATGTTGCTTGCAGCAAATGGACTGGGCTGACCTTCTGGCACCGGGTTGGCAACTAGGGAGGCGGTCTTCTTCCCAAGAACAGAACGCGGGGCAAACGCCGTCGATGGGGGGAAAGAAACTGACTTAGGTTTCGCAGATGATCGTTCGATCCCGTTGATGTACTCAAGCCAGCCACTTCTGTCCTTGGAGCGTGGTATTTTGGGGGTCTGGCTATCTGCTTTTAGAGGGAGTTGACTCGCCTTACTGGCTCTCCATGTCTACAGAGAATGTTAGTATTTAAGCTCGGAGATATCCAAACACCCACCTGTCTGAACGTCTTGAATGTTTGCTCGAACGAGACCTTCCATTCCTCTGATGGTAAGCAGGGGTGTGGTGGTTTATGAGTAGAAGGCGCGGAAGGAGCAACTGGAGATTCGTATGGATTTGCTACACGCGTCGTATGAGGTAGAGACAAAGCGGCACGTCTACGTATTTATGTTAATAAAATCTAGATTGAGCTTTTAGTTTAACTTCTGCGCACCGAACCAAGAACAAATATTGGGCGCCATCTTCTGGTTCGCCGTTGAAGTCACTCGGGAGGTCTGCAACAGGAAGAACGCGGTTCCCTAGAGCTGGGATATCGTCTTCGTCCAAGTCTCCTTGATTTCTCTTCCGTTTTGGAGGCATCTTGTGGTCAAGTACAAGTGGCTGCGGCACTGGTAGCCGCCCGGGTGTCGTAATACGGGCGCTTAATTAGCCTCATTGGGAGTAGTGTCTTCTGCTCTCAGCATCCTCCTTTTTGCCTCGTCTCACTACTCGAAAACACTGAGGCCAATATGATGGACGACCCTCTCGGAACGTCACCCTTTGCGTCTACTCCGGCACTTCCAGCCTGGCCCTCGACACCCCACACACCAAACTCGCCCCAACCGACGCTTCCCAGACCAGCCTCCCCGTTGCCCCCGAGCCAGATCGTGGGTCCATACGGAAAGGAGCCGCAGATATATGGACAACCCACACCAGGTCTGATTTCTCCTCAGGTGACCACTGCAGCCAATGGCTCCAAGTTTGAGCGAGACGGGCAGTACTTGCGCGTTAGGATTACTGGTTTAGATAGGAATAGGCGGGATATTATCGTAAGGATCGATGCGCAGGTAATTGTTCGAACTGTTATGTTCTTGCCATTTTGCTCACGACGTAATGGTATAGACAAACTTGCCTAATTTCACTGGGTCTACGTACAGAAACATTTCACGATCCTATGTCGAGTTTCAGCGTTTTGCCGAGCAAATCGCGTACTGCAATCCTCAGACGATCGTTCCCGCCTTGCCTCTCCCTCAGACGTCTGCGCCGTCGGACGAAGAAGGTATGCCGCAACTTGCGTGTGCCGAATAAATGAGGCTAATTATAGTACATCTTAGACGATAGGCTGGTTAAGGTGATGCTCCAGCGCTGGTTCACTCGCGTTTGCGAGGATCCTATTCTCATCCAGGAGGATGAGGTTCGGTCGTTTATTGAGAGCGACTTTGGGGTCAGTTTATAATTCACATCTACTGTGCTTATATTAATCCTGTCTTTCAGTACCAACCCACACCACGCCCTCGTCGCAAGGCCGGCTCAGGATTCAGTTTGATCAAACGCAGCGTACCTGACGAAGACGAAGAGTTGATGAGTGCACGCTTGGAGCTCACGCGCCTGGAGGTTCAATTCTTTGACGCAGCCAAAGCAATTGATCGGCTATCCAAGGCCCGCAAAGGTGCGGTGTTTGTTTTAGGCAACTATTAACTAAATTGACGTGATATTAACACCAGCGCTCTCTACCGCTCATGCTGAATTGGGCAATAAGCTCATTAACGTCGCGACGACTGAGGCGCACCCTCCCTTGGGTGCTGCTATTCGAAAGTCGGGTAGAGTGTGGCATAGTATCAGCGATGTCGACCAAGCTCAGGTGCGCTTTACCTGACGTCATTTGGATGCCTCGACTTATGTCCTCCCAGGCTTTGAGCGAGTGTGTGATAATTGGAGATGCACTTGGATATCAGGGTATGAACGCCAAGGCAGCTAAAGTACGTACAAGATTCATGAATACCGCATCGGCGTCTCACCTATCTACCAGGAAACACTCCAACATCGCACCCAAGTTCTAGAAGACTACCAATCTGCCGTGAAAGCCACAATTGCTAAACGACGCAACATTGAGCGCCTTAAAGCAAGCTCCAATATCAGGCCTGACAAGGTTGATGAAGCGCTCGAAGATATGGAAGAAGCAAACAAGGTCGAGCAGCTCTATCAACGCCGTGTCGAAGGGATTTCTGAGAACCTGCATAATGCACTTCGGACGCACGCTCGGCACGCGCACGAGGATATCACACATACGTTGATTGAACATGCGAGGGCGAGTATTCATTATGGGCGTGGTAGACTGAGGGAGCTGGAGACACTCCGCCCAGATATTGCAAGGGCTTCTGGGCCTGCACAGTCGATGCCCGCGCCGAACGGACGAGGGCCTGTGCCACCTCCGCTTAGAGGACCTCTGATTCAACCTCCGTTGGGGCCTAATTCCGCACCATCGTCAGGCCCGCCATCGCCTCGAGCGCAAGTTAATAGGCCGCCCATGCAACAGCCGCAGCCTAGTCCATACGCTGCTCCCGCTCTGGCCAGCCCACACCTTCATCCAAACTCAGCTGGGCCGTCAACGCCCGTCCCAGGGCCGGCTAATGCTAGCGTCGACCCACTGGCCGGAACACCAAGGCCTCAGTCCGCAACACCCTCTCACGTGCACTCGCCTCTACCTACGCAATCGCCGCTCGGCCCACCTGGCTCTACCGGCTCTTCGGTTCCCGGAACACCTGTACCTTCACAGGCTCCTGCGCATCCTCTTGCGAAATCAATGTATGTGCAGCCTACCCATAGGAGGCTGGACGCGAGAGAGGCAGCAGCGAAGCTGGCGAACATGTTTTAATACTTTAGCTCCTTCTCCCTATTTCCCTTCAATATCTACTGTATCCACTTTGCGGTCCGAATTACTAGTCGCTTGGCCTCTCAAGGAGCTTATACATTTAAACGCGAGATATTATGAGTTACAGTATGCTTGTACAAGAGTCGGCTCTGGAGAGGCGCCCAGGGTCGGTATTCGCTGTTTACCAGAAAGCCGCATCCATCCAAAAACCAAATCCAGCATCCACCGGCATTTGATCCCAGACCGTGTGGGGACATCCGACTTTTAAGCATCAAGACGACAAGAAGGCCGCCACGAGGCTTATATGGCTGCCAGGTGGGTGTCCTAAACGAGGCGTACGTGCGTGAAACCTGACCTCATTGCCCTGAACGACTGACGAACAGTAGGATCAACTTGCGCGGGAGCAAGCGCGCAGGCTCTGAGGTATACGAAGGGGAACCCATAGCAGGACCAAGCGACTTGAGTACTGCGACACCCGGGGAGAGACCATCTAAGAAATGTGAGCCCCATCCCAGTGTTGAGATGTTGTTGTGTTCTCATAGTTTGGGTTGGTGCACAGCGAGACAAGCAGAAAGGCGCCTTTGCCCACTGTGCAACAAGTTGATACCCCTACATATGTTAGCGCAGCATACAGAGATGGAGTTGGCAAAAGTGAGCGAGGTAATTCAGGACGAAGCCTCTGGGGAAGCTGGGCCCTCGGATCCCACGGCAAGGTACGTTTTTCTTCCTTTATGTTGCCCGCCGTCCGCTCTGACATATGATGTTTGGCAGTAATAATCGCCGGTCCGCCGCTCTGCGCGCCCGAGCCTCACTCATTGCCCTCGCCCCAACCCGGCGAAACACCCACCCCAACTTGCCCACAACCACATCCCCCCAAACGGATCACGGCCCTAACCCTCAGAGCTCAGAGCGCACGGCTCGGCAAACTAGACGCACCCGACATAGTATTGGGGCTGGAGTAGATAGTATGGTGGAGCGCAGACGAAGACGAGTTGGAGGGGTGTGTCCAGTGTGTGAGGATGATGTTGCAGAGGACTTGGAGGAACATGTCGATAGATGTTTGCAGGAGGCGGTACTACCACACCGAAGTCGGGCTCCAGACACAGACGAGGCCACCCCAGGATCGAGAGAAGAGCCAGTAGAGGAGAGGACTGAGGAGCTTGTACGTGTGACAGATTACACAGATTTTCGAGGTAAGTTTCGCTCTTGCTTTCTACAAAATTTGGTAGCTCGATCTGAGTCTTCTGTCTGGAGGTACTGGGTTCGATATTCGAGATAGAAATATCCCTGATGTGGACGACGAGCTAGATATCGACGGGGATGAAGATACAGTCTTGTACGGGGAATCCCAATTCTTCGAAGGGGATATCATAGCCAGAGACGAAGAAGATGGCACAGAAGTATCAGGACACAACCCGCGTAGTACGCCCGGCTCCGAAGATAACGAACCGGGGACTAGACGTCTACGGGATCTTGTAGCTGCAAGAAAGATGATCTTGACATTGCGGGAAGTAGATATCGAAGGTGAGGAAGAGGATGAACAAGTAAGTGTGGGGAGCAGTGTACATATGGCCATGGCCTCGCCAGCAGCCGATCTCCCTCTACATAAAACCCTGGATGGGAAAGACGCGCAGATCGCCTCGCTGATGGCCAAGGTTCAGGAATTGGTATGTCCCATTCAAAATTCAACGAATTTTACTGAACATACTACAGGAAGCATCACTCCATAGGCAGGCCGCCAAAGCCAACACGCTCACGCCCCCCACACCTTACGCCAAAGAGAAATCCACCTCTAGTGTCGACGACGCCGCGCCCACCGTTTGCCGCATATGCCTCGACGCTTTCATCGAGCCTGTAGTATCAACCGGGTGTTGGCATCTCTTTTGCCGTGAATGCTGGCTGCAAAGCCTTGGCTCGACCAAGTATTGCCCTATTTGTAAACGAATTACGAGCACATCAAATCTTAGGAAGGTATACTTGTAACCTAGGATGTTCATGTTTCAATTTTCTTGTTTTCCACTGTACGTCTTGTTCTCGTTGTACCTGCTATCGGGCTGTTCAGTTTGGGGTTATGAATCATAGGATATGCAAGATAGAGCGAGTATCATATCTGGCCTTAATTTGTCCGCATTAGATACTCAAGGAGAAGAACCAGCCGGAGCGGCTCCTTCCCAAATATATCCATCGGGTGCAAGGTTGCACAACCACAGACTAATCATGTGCGCCCCTGGGAGGAAATGAAATGAAAACTTACCAAGGACGAATCACCAAGGCCCGGCTAATCTGAGCTTCAATAGAGTGTTTCGAACGGCGTCATATAAGCATATGAGAAGCTAATGGTTACAGGCGAAATTTCATGGTGATAAACAGTGGTGTTCGAATACGAGGACGTAACAAACAATGAACATTTATGCAAGCGGGCTGACGAGTCTGAGTGCCGGTCGAGATAAGCATATATACCACGATAAATTGGAGGTGCGTACTTTATTAACGAAGGCTGAGGCGAACTCCTCGTGTAACCAACATAAATGATGAATGGTATCCACCCATAGTGCAGAACCGTCTATGATACGGTGTGAGTTGTAGCTGATTTCGAGACCGAGTTCTCTTACCCGTCCAAAGTCTACGGCTTTCAGGATCAATTCCTAGAGTGACTGGTCGTTAGTTCACGCCAAACCATTATCTATAGGCTCTCACCTTGTTCTCTTCTGACGGCATGATGAGGGCGGGAAACAAAGTTAATCAAGCGCCTAGGTGATCTAATCTAACAATGCTTATGCAAGCCAAAATTCTGGGACAGGCCCTAACCGCCCTTCATCAGCCATGGTCTTAAACTCAGAATCCTCCGCCTTGTACCTCCAAGCACCATCCTCAACTGCAGGATCTAGCGGGTATGATACTATTATACTTATTGACGCTGTTCCCTGAGGCTTACTCTTGTGCCAGGCCCCGTCCAGTGACCACAGTGACCATTCACCCTGTCGCTCTCTTCTCTATCCTCGACCATTTCCTCCGCAGGACAGATTCACAAGAGCGAGTGATTGGAACTCTTCTTGGGACACGTACAGAGACAGAAATAGAGGTCAAGAGCAGTTTTGCCGTCATTCACAATGAGACAGACGAGCAGGTGGCGCTTGACATGGATTATCACCGAACGATGTACGATCTACACCAGAAAGTTAACCCAAAAGAAACCATTGTAGGATGGTGAGTACACATTCAATTTAACCTGTGCTGTGTATTTATAGATCGTTATCCTCCAGGTATTCTACGGGCACTGATCTGAACACGTACTCAGCACTTATCCAAAACTTCTACTCTCAAGAGACAGCACCATACCAAGCCGTACACGTCGTCCTAGACACCGGTATCCGTGAGGGTGTTAACCAGGGAGTTAAGGCATACGTTAGGTACGTATATTCTACTGTCTAACCAAAACAATCTTACCTATATACGCATTTCAGCTCTCCCGTAGGCGTACACCCCAAGCCCGAAAACTGCGTGTTCCTTCCCGTGCCTTGCGAACTACGACTCCAAGAGGCTGAGATGAGCGGACGTACGTCATCAAATACGCTTTGCTCTCTATACTAATGCTGCTCGACCATCAGTGGACCTGCTCAATGCGGCCTCGAATGCCTCTAAGCATACTTCTGCCCCCGCTCAGGAGCTTGAAGTCTTGGAACAAGCTATTGCTGGCGTCAGCAACATGATTGACCGAGTGCTTGCATATGTTAAGCAGGTGCGAGCGAAACTGCCTGGCCTGGCTCTTTTTTAATGGATGGTTGCAGGTTTTGGATGGCGAAATTGAAGGCGACCCAGCCATGGGACGCTACCTACTGGATACACTCAACGCCAGTGGCACATCACTTGACAAGGAGAAACTTGAAACCCTCTTCAACTTACAACTGCAGGTGAGTAGCTCCGCTATGGTCAGCCCAACCAACGCTAAATGCGCTCTTTGCGCCAGGATACGCTCACCATTTCATACTTGGCCAATATTGTTCGTTCAGAAGTCGAGGTCTCCTCCCGTATGGCCCTCGTCACATAATTATATTCTGCCGCTCCCCCACCCCCTTCCAAAACCGCGACACCGATATCTCTGCTCATGGCTTTTATCCTCACTACTTCTTGGGGTTGTATCATTATGGACGCAATCGCTCAAATACACAGTGAATCAACTGAAAACAGTTCCAATAAGAGAATTTTGCTCCTAATCCCGGAAGAATAAAAAGGTCCGTTTGAATAGTTCATATGTCTTACTAACTTGGAGTCGCTTTGAGTTCGAATACACCAAACAGGCCAGGCATACCCCGATTTTGTCGAGTCAAACGGAGCCTAACCATGCTTTGATCTTGGCCACGATTTTAGAGCCATCTGGAGCAGGAACGGGAACCAACCAGTCTTCGCCCACAGAGTACGCCTGTCAATCAAGATTCAGGACCAGTGAATCCAAAGCCAACCTTCGAATACTCACTCGATCGTAACAGACTCGCCAGATATGACGCGCATAAATTCCCTGCTTGCTGTTTGGACGAAAGGAGTCTACCATAGCCTTGTCACCCGACTCGTTTCCACCCCCAAACGGACTGACTAGTATTGTTTCTCGATTCGCTTGATGTGATTCGCCTAGTGAACTAAGCCGCTCTTTCATATAATCCAGGTCGTGCGATGTCAACCCCAGATAGTAGGCCCTCGTCCGAATGTGCGCTGTGTATTCCGTGTACTTGGGATCGCCGTCTATCCGGGGTGCGCCAAAAGATTATGTAGGAATAAAGCAAGAAAGGTGTTTTGTTTAACTTACAATATTGGCAGAGTGCTTGGCGAGTCGTGTTGAGCTTCGTCCGCGCCTTGACCACAGTACCTTCCATCCAGAGTAATCTCGCCTCAGCAACGATAGGGAGCGCAGCGGCTACTGTACTCTCCAGGAAACCGACTCGTGAATCCAAATCCGATAGGGCGGCGTTAGTATCTTGACGATATACTTCCAAGGTTTGGGCGTTGACGGGAGCAGGATGAATGCGCGGTACCCAGGTTGAACTTCCAAGAGAACGAGGCGGAGCTCTGTGACCTTGAGGATTCCGTATAGGAAGTTCGTCAGGGCGAGTAATACGTGCTGCAGTGTATGCGTTAGATCCAGATGCTGCGGCTTCGTATCGAAACGAGGAGTCGCGGCCTCGTTTGGCTCGGGGAGGAGAAAACGACCGCGGGTATACCGTGTATGCTACGTCGGAATGAGGGGGTTCGGCGACAAGGCTCCCGGAGAACACAATCTTTAGAGGTCCTGCGTTTTCGCTTGCGGTTGGAAATCGTAAGATGGAGGGTGGATTGGCGACTCGTGTTGACTGAGGCATGTGAGTAGTTGAATCGTTCGGGGGCACAACAGAGCGAAGAGACCGAGGGACGTCTAGCTTCGTCAGCGGCGTCTGAGACGCTGGGGTCGTGTTTTCTTTTCCAAGTGACCTAGAATATATAGTCCGGGACGAGTTGGCGTCGGTTGGGTGTTGTTGGGTGGCAAAAGCTAGAGGGACGACCGAATGTATGCGGTTAGCAGACGCTCGAGAACAAGCCTGGTTGATGGCCGAGACCTCATGAGAAATATCGCGGAGCGCTCTGTGTGTCGCTTTGAGCAACTTTCTGTCACGGTTACTTGCCGCCGTAGGTGGTTTGGACATCAATGGGCGCTGCTATCTTGTCAGCCAAACCAATTATTGGTTGAATAGTTATGAGCTTGCCTGTTCTTCCCGGTTGCCCTTGCTCCTCCGGGGCTTTTTGCCAGAAATCGAAGGGTTGACATTCACAGAACGCGAAGACATGGTTGGTGGTTGACGGCGGTACAACCGACAGGGGGCGGCGGCTTTATACGGTGGCGGCTGGATTACATAATAGTGACCCCCTAAATAATTGACTTCAGGTCTTACTCGAGAGACTTACGGTACATGTAAGCTGCTAGCAGACAAAGGGCATAATACGCAACACTGTGCTCGTCGTGCACCTAGATTTCATCTAGCGGGCTGGTCTGTGAGCCTTGGTTTCGCCGCGAGGGTCAGCCCGTGCATTTCCCTGCTTCCTCTCACCCCGTTTCGATGCATTTTGACCCACATTCCTATTCTAAGAACTTAAACGCAGCTCAAACTAGGAGTCGTTGAGCGAATGTCGATCCGCACGTGACTTCTCTGATCGCAGGACTTTAGCGTTCACCACCAAGTCATCACTATTCAACATGGATTCTACTTCTCAAACTGCAAAATACCTCTGGTTGGATTGTGACCCGGTAACGCACCCTTCCGTGAATTCAACAGATTTTAAAATATTTACTACATCCAGTAGGGTCACGATGACGCGATCGCACTCTTGATGGCACTATATACCCCAGGTGTCGAGCTTCTTGGAGTTTCAACTGTAACCTTTCACCAATCAAAGATCCTAAATTTATGATATCTTATTCTTTCTGTCTCCTAGGTACATGGAAATGCTAGTCGGGACAATACCTTCACCAATGCCATTCGGCTTCTGCATGCCTACGGTGCCGATAGTAACATTCGGGTATATGCAGGGGCGTCACAACCACTAATACGTCCAGTTAGAGCGGTAAGGTCTAGAGTTATTTAGAAATTTAACCATTTGAATATTCTACACCTAGGATCCGGAAATTCACGGAGTGGACGGGCTTGGAGGTGTTATCGGTCTTCCGGGCTCAAACGACGAGAACATTGTGAATCTGTCCGCGCAATCACGCCCACTGCGTGCGGTTGAAGGTCTCGCAGTCGCGGTGAAAAAGTGCTTATCTGAGGATAAGAAGCTTCATGTCATTGCCTCCGGTCCTCTCACCAATGTTGCCTTGTTCTCTGCTTTACACCCCGAACTCCTTTCAGGAATCGAGCAAATCATATTCATGGGCGGAGGCGTTGGTGTTGGAAACCGAAGTGCTGTGGCTGAGTTCAACATCCTATGTGATCCGGAAGCGGCGCAGATGGTGCTCGACCTCGAGGTGCCGAAAGTTATGATTCCGTTGAACGTGACTCATACGGCCATCTTGACGCCAGAGCTTCACGCTCAGCTACTCAAGACGAGGTCTGATGGTGCTCCAGACGGCTCCGCAGTTCCCCCCACTCCCCTGCGTCTGATGTTCTCATCACTAGTCAGGTGCGAGTTGAACCAGTAATCGTATGCACCTTGGTACCCTAACTGCTCGTGTTTGCAGTTTCTTTGCTGAGACGTATCGGTCCACCTTTGGTTTCACAGAGGGCCCCCCATTGCACGATGCCTGCTGCCTGGCATACCTGCATGATCCTAGCTGGTTCAAATGCAAGCGCTACCGGGTAGATGTTGAGCTCGCGGGGACTCATTCCGCTGGTGAGACGATAGTCGACATTTGGGGTTATGCTCGGTCAGATGATTCCTGGGGTGAGCATCTATTTCGCGCCCCTCCTCGCTCGTTGCGTCTGATGACATTCTTGAAGGCCGGACGGGGAAGAACTGCATTGTTGCAGAATCCATGGAGGTAGGTTGATTCTGAATGGTGCGCACGAGCTACAGCTGTTTTGCTCACATATATGCGCGTAGGTGCCATCATTCTTTGGCCTATTCTTTGGCTGCGTCGAGAGATGCGACAAGGTATCACCTCTTAACACCTGAGTCAGGTCGGAGAGCCACACTAGACAAGCAAAACGAGTATGTTTCAGTACATTAATCCGTAAATTCGGGACAGCGATGTTATGCATTATGTGAAGATACAGAGTCGTGGGATTCATTAAGGTCGTGGATGTAGAATAAGTTAGCGATGCGAGTGCACCACATCATGTATCATAAAGTCGACTCCGGCGATTGTTGCCCCCGTCGAGGAATATCTTGCTTAGCGGCCTCTCTGGGCGTGGCTGGCGGCGACCCGTTCGCAAACTACGAATAGCTTGGTCCAAGTCGCCACGCCCGGTAGATAAACGAACACTTCTGATGCTGCCTTCTGGTAGCGAGTCTGGCGGAGATAAGAGTTCCTGTTTCTCTTGCGTAGGCGTGACTGCAGTCTGAAATTTTATTGTTGTTAGAAAACAGCGACGACGCAGAATAAAATGGCCTACTGGTTCGTCTGAAATAGCAACTGTTGGTACGACAGGACTCGGGTGTACCATCGTTGCATTCACTTCTAGTGCGATTTTCTGGCGACCAGTTAACTTTTCAACTCCTGGTTGTTTTTAGACATAATCTCACCTGGAGGGACGACGAAAACGCAAGTATCAGCTCGAAGATATCGTCAGGTTTCATAGCTTCTGGCCCTTCGTTGCTTTCGCCGAAGTATAAAACCATGTCGTTGAGTTTGAGCTGAGTCGACTCGGCCAGAGATTTCAGAGCGTAAACACCCTCCGCAGAGCTTCGTATAAACGGCTGAACAAAAGCTTTGAGGATTATAACATTGGATGCTAGGGAAAGATCTCCTAACCTGCATCACCGCACCGAACTTGTCTGATGGCGGAGCAGCCAGCTTTCTGTAAGAAATGATTTCTGAAGTTGTCTTGTTGAGCCCAGCCTCGATGCTGCTAACAGCGGACATAACTGTCTGAACCGAGACTACAAGCAATGATCAGAAACGAGTTAAGCGAGATATATGCAACACCTACTTCGAGCAGCGGATTCCACATGTGGGAGCTCCTCATTGAACAGTATGGCCGAAGGGTCGGATCTAATTAACACACGAGCAATGTAATGGAGTAGAGTCGGACATTCAGAATCCGCTTTGGCAGTCTTCGTTTCTTTGAGCTAGGTCCGCGTAGTTAGCGTGTAACCGAGCAAATATGGGGAGGTTACTTACCTTGAGTAAAGACTTCAACCTAAAGCCCGAAGCGCCACCTCTGAACGTCGACTTGTTGAGGGCATTCCCAACGGCTAGAACGACCTTGTAGAAGAATCAGCAATGTGAAACACCCTTATAGGATGGCTTCAGACACCTGCAACAGCCGACGTAGCTTATCAGAGGTACATAGCTCAACCGCAGCATCGTGAAGCATAGATAAATCAGGTTGCGCTTCGATAATATCCAGTTCTAGACGCCGACGATAGATCATGGATGCGATACGTTCTGGGAGTCGCGGGATTGAAATGATCTAAAATTGAAATTGTTGGCATGAGGATCACGCAAGTGGGTGATATATATACTTGGCTGAAATATTGGTCCGCTTCGGCCAGCTTGCTGGTGTCTCCAAAGTCCTGTATTCTAGTTGCCTACGAGTGCACAGGTTGGCTAAGTAGAGCTACTTCGAGTTGAAAGGTAGTACAAACCTCTTCGGTTGTCGGAAGCTGCTTTGATATCGCTATTAAGTCTTCGGTAGACAAGCGAGCGTCGTCGATGGAAAGGACGGCATCGCGAATGGCAACTGGAGTTAGCTTGAGTGTCTTCAACATAATAGCTACGATTTTATGAGGATATATTTTTAGCCGCAATAATTCCAACACTTACCAACGTTGTTAGCCCGAGTGATGTCCAATAAAGTAGTAACTTGGACTCGTTTGCTCTTGGCGACTTGCGAGACGGTCGCGGGTTTGGATGAAGCTTGCTCCAGAGAAAAAACTTCCTCAAGGTCATGCAGCTCGACTTGACCACTGGTGAAACCAAGCTGCCCCCATACGGTTTGCGCTCCACTCGGGGCTGAAACTTTGTCCCAAAAGAAAGGCTATAGTAGGGGTTAGCCGAGGAGAGTGGCACGGAATTAACATTTTACCTTGAGCTTTTTGGCTGGTGGGGAAAGGGCGGCGCCCGTAGATTTATTGGCCTTCCACGCCGTTGGAGCGTTTGATAATGGAGGCGGGGGTGGAGGCGGGGGACCACCTATATGAGCTTGTCAGTCACTGAAAAATCTTAAAGGCCTTTTCAACCGACCATTCAGAACTAGGCCTGCGGGGGGAGCGGGTGGCGGAGGTGGTGGAGGTGGCGGTGGCGGCGGCGAGGATACGGACGGCGGCGGCGGCGGCGGCGGCGGCGGTGGAGGTGGAGGTGGAGGAGGCGGGGAAGAAGTTTGCTCTATTGACACATCACTGGATTGCGACCTCAAAGGTGCGGGAGGCGGCAGCGGAGGCGATGGAGGCGGTGATGACGGTGGAGGCGATGGCGGCAAAGACGAAGGAAACCCGATTGTGTTCTCAGAATCGTTAAAAGGCTGGGACTGGCGCTTTGCGAGGGGAGGAGGCGGAGGAGGGACACGGGCTTTAAATTCTTGCTCCGCAGAGTGCTGTCTTGCTGCTGGAGTGACAGCGAGTTTTTCTTGAAGTGCAGATAGCTCTTGGCGCAGCTTCAAAATTTGCTCTTCCTTTGCGGCCAGCCCCTCTATCGCGTGCTTCGTCATTTCTTCTGCGTCAAAGTCTTTATCTGCAACAGCCACGGTGGTCGAACTAGTGCTCGCCGCAGATTCGAATCGTGAGCAAAGTGCTTCCATCGCGCGCTTCAGGTATACAACACTCTTGTCTTTATCGCGCAGGGACGACTCTAGCTCAACGATCTGTTATAACTTGTAAATTTGCCGATCCTCTCGTAAGTATATGCGCGATGAGACTTGCCTTGGCTTTATTCTGGGACATCTCCTCGGACATTGCACTCCATTTGGCTCGATCACGCTCTCGTCTGAGACGCTCTTGCTCCTCCTGATCCTACCGTTTAGCCGATGTATATGAGTTTCGAATTCTACTCACCGAAATTCCGACCAGCTTTGCGTTCTCGGTTTGCAACCGATCCACATCTTCTTGCAGTCGAACAACCGCTTTCTCCTTTTGTACGAGACGTTGGACAATACTATGAACATTCTAGTAAAACGATATTAGCATATGTGGATTAAATAAGAACGCCCGTGTATCCGTACCTCTTGGCTATACCCCGTCGGAGACTGTGGTGTCTGAAATGCCTTCAAGGTATCGATCTCGGCGCTCAAGCTCTGTACCTTCTCCAATAAGCTTCTTCGCTTCTGCTAGATCATTAGCTAGAAGCGCTAGTAGCTAAAACAGCACCATACCTCTGCATTCGATGCATCCAACGGTTCACGAAGTGAATTAAGCTCAGAGTTGACTTGGGCGGTGGTGACATTCGAGATGTCTAGAGATAAGCCCGTAACGCCCTGCACCGAGTCCACAAATTCCCGAAGAAATGACACCCAGTCACCTTCCCTACGGCATTACTCAACTGGTAAGTCCTGGTTGGCCCACAAATGAACTGTACTTACAGGTCGTCAATGGCTGCAATCTGGGACGCGAATTTTTCGATTACAACAAAAATTCGAGACTTGATTCCCCTAAGATATCAAGGCTAAGTTAGTTTCTCCAACTGCATTTAGCCTCACAACTCACAAAGGTATTTCCCGTTCAAGTAACCGAATGTGGGACCGGAGAATAGCAAGAACCACTTCAGATAGCTTGTCATCTTGTTCAACTAAAGTCGCAAGTTTCTCATAGACCGGAGCAGATTCGGATTGCCCCCAGCTGCGACGATCCCGTTCGGACTGTTCGAGTTTCTTCCTTGTACGGGCTCGAAAATCCTCCTCGTCATCAAGCTTATCCTCACAATAGCCATCAAGCCTCTCTGTGACCGTCGTTGGTGGTGAGAGGTACCTTAATGTCTAAGTAACACTTGAGTATTAGGCAGCGAGAAGTTACGAAACGACACATACAACGATAATCTCGTTGAACCCCCGTCGAGTGAGTTCTTCTCTCAAAGCTATTCGCTGCTCCAAATCCGGGCAAGAAGCTGTTATGGCAATAAGAAGAACAAGAGCAGGTATCCGTTCCGCCCAAAAGGCCTCTTCTGAAGTATGAGCAAAAGATTCAGAGACACGAAGGCTGTCGATGAGTTTCTCGAACCGAAATCGCTCGCCGTTCATTGTCGCAAAGTCAGAGAATGCATCGAGTACCATTCGATGGCCTTGGTCCTCCGAAACGACTGAAATCCCAGCCAAGAGATCGGCAGCATTCGTCCGGATCTTCAGATTGCCTGTGTCCAGACACGACACAATTTGAGATATTAGGTCGGGCATCGTGAGTATTTTCGCCAGCCCAAGCTATAATAAACTAAATTAATAATTTCCATCAATTTACCGCCTATATGCTTACATCTGTGTTGACGATTACCCGAAGACACTTGACACATTCGAGTAGCACCGAAGCCTCTGACTGCGTTAGGCTTCGCCTGGGAGAGACGGGTTAAGTAGACGCTTCTGCTTCTAATAGCGTTGTTCAGACGTACCTTCTGTCTTTCTCGACGAGGTTTGCGATAAGACTAGAGATGGCCTCCAACCCTTGACCTTGCCACACAAACTCTTCGATCCAATCCATCTTGGCTGTCGCAGCGTGAATCCTCAAGCTGACCAAATGTTTTACCAGTGTTGTGCTGTTAGATTTACTCCTAGTAAGTCCAGTAACATAGGGAACTACGGTTGAATGTCCTGTAGGGGGAGGCGAAGAGGCTTGGCCAACACGAGTAAGCTCTGCAACAGCACTCTTCCCTTGGTCGCTCTTAGAGCTTTCTCCAGCTGCAACAACTCCATTCGGTCCTCCCCACCACGAAGCCCAGAGCTTGTTGCCTTGAGGCGCGGGTTGTTGAGGGGAGTCGGGAGTGGGCCCGGAGAAACGCCTCGAGTCATGAGTCATCTGTTTCGGAGAGGTAGGCGGTGTGCTGCCCCTTGAGAGAGCATTGACCGATACAGAGGAGGCAGTCCAACTCCCGAATCGAGGAACAGAAAGCCTTCCGATTGCGCCTCCAGAGAACTGGGGTAGGAGCTTAGGGAGCAACAGACTTGAGCTGGATGGTCCAAGTGTTGCGGACGTCGTAATGTTGATCGGGGGGCTGTTGGGCATCCCAGATGCACGCTGCAGGCTTTGCTGCATAAGGTACCGCTTTCTATCCAGCGTCATATCTCGCATCTTTTGTCTTTGAGGTTCGGATTTGATCCCAAATTCATCCTGTAGTTTAGGCAAATTTATTAGGGGTTGTGAAATGAGACTTTAGATGAGACAAATACCATAAAATGCTCAAATTCTGACTTCTGTTCTTCGGTCTCCACTGCGTCTTCAGATTCAGGTCCTTCTTGAAAAGCTCCATATTCCAATCCAAATGGCGAGCTAACGCTGAGCCTCTCGGGAGTAGCGGGAGCGGCGTTCGGCTGAGAGGGCAAAAAGGCAGTACTGCCGGAAGGCGAAAGATTAAGCCAGCTATCGAACATGGATGAAAGTCGACGGTTCGACAAGGTCGAACGTCGAGAAGGCGATGGGCTAGTGGGTGGGCTTAAGATACCACTGGGCGATTGAGGCGACCCCGTAATATCAGCCTTAGTGGGTGTAGAAGGTGCCGGTCGGGTGTTTGGTTTGGCCGTTCCATCGCCATCCCCTTCAGTCTCTTGCGGGATGTCAGAGGAGCTTGGTTCGTTGGAGAGATGACCTTTCAGAGTATCTTCTTCGACCAGTGCGAGGTTCGATGAGAGCGACCTAGTCTTCGGACGGCGATACCATTCTTCGGGTACTACTAAACGCAGCCTCCTTTGCGTACCCAGGCGCTCAAGGGTCTTGGACACGTTTGCAGTGGGGTCCAACGTTTCAGGGGCTATAATATAATCTCGGGTAGTCAGTTTGATGAACAATCTAACCATCCCATCAAAGCTCACCCTCGGCCCCACCGTTAACACTAAAAATCTCAAGCGCATAATCCACTTTGCCTCCTCCTGGGCCTGCAAGATATAACGTGAGACCCAATTCATCCCCGATTCCGGTGATAACATCGGCCACGGTCGACGACCGTGCAATAAACCACTGCATTACGAACCCCTCGGGAATCTGGGGGACACGCTCGAATGTTATATGAAAACTTAATGTAGGATGTTGCGATATCATACGAATAGACGGAGAGTGAAGATGAGATGTGAGTGGAAACGCAGAGAAATGTCGTTGCATATGTGGATTCGCATCAGAGCTCGGCAATAGTTGTTGTGCCGGAAAATCGTTGCTTAAAATACCTAAATCAAGTCGTTAATAGTCTATAAGTACCCAGATTACCATCATCACGAACCGTCATCTAGATTATTCAGTTCATCATCTTGCCAAACCCTTCCCCTCTCGTGTTTGCGTACGTACTGAAGTCCCCATTCCCAATCGACACCTTCGCTGAGCAAGGAGGACAAATCTCCTATGATATCTGATTCGACGCCCTCAGTCGCAAGTAAGGTCTGGATAATCTCCTGACTGGTGTCCGGTGGGTTGACTTTGGCAAAATGTATAGCTCCAGAGGGGAGGAGAACCGGAACAATAGGAGAGCCGCTCTCCATAAAGAGGTGAATTACCGAGTATTAGTTCCAATCTAGCCACAAGTCTTCCAGTAACGATAATGTTAAGCACGACGCCTGGCACTAAGATAGCCCCTGAGTGAGAGATACCAGGTTCTTGAATTCGTATGTGTTGCGGTATTGTCGCAAAGCCTTTGTATCATCTACAGTGTGAATATCAGACTTCCAGAGAGCTTTCAATAGGCACAAGTCATAGGTGAGCCCCCGGGTGAAAACGTTGAAGAGACGCAGGAGGTGAACCGCCCAAGAAAGGTAATCAGGTGGCGTCTGTTCCGTCACGTGGCTCATCAGCAGACGCCAAAGCAGTCAAATGACGCCGGCTCACCTTCGGACCTCAGTGTTTTGTGCGGGCTCTGAGGAAAGATTAGAGCCCTGGCACCTCATCCGAATACCCACCATTGCTGCAGCTTATAAGAGGCTGCTCGAGGCTGCAGCGTGTATGCAACGAGTCGACGCATGCACGTAGCCTGAGGCTAAGAACCCTAAACTATATGCGACCTGCATGTCGCTTTTCGAACAAGAGTTTGGCCAAGATGGTCGCCTAAAAGTCTGGTGGACCTAAGTTTTATTATACCATCGTTGAGTTACATAACGGGCTACAGCTAGCGGACATTGAGCCACAACAAATACAAAGCCCCCCCAAACCCGGGCTGAAACGAATGTTCGTCACTCAAGAAACGAAAACAAGAAATGTCCAAAAATGCTAAGATGTGGAGAGATTCTAGAGATGGATGAGGGTGGAGACATCCGAATGATTAACATGCGTGAATAAGTCATACTATGCGTTCATGAAAGTCCAAACTAGTTCATTAGCTTCAGGTCGGCCTCAACGATCATGTACCCGAGCTTCGTGGTAGGTACGCATGTTGGCTTCCCGTTGAGGGATTCGAGTTCGAATCCTTTCCGACATGATGATACCTGGCATTGGCCCCTGATGCAACTTACGCTCCCGACGTAGGGGATTGCAGAGCAGTCGTTATCGCAAGACCCACAAGCGCTGAAAAAAGTTAAATATAAGCCGGATTTCAAGCCGAGAAGAAATATATGAGCTTACTCAAGCGTGGTACTGGTGTTAATACACTCCCAGCCACCGCGTCCTGTCCCAGTCTCACAGCGAGTGTACCCCGCGACATTACACCCGCGGGGAACGCTTCGCTTGTTCTTGTATCCCGAAGGCCGAGGTTCATTAGCAGCTAAAGGCAACACTTATAAAACGATAGGTATACATCGACGTTGAAGCCACTTACGGGCAACGGGATCCGACAGACCACGAGGAGACCCTTGTGCGGCGACCCGAACAGCGAGCACGAACAAAGCTCCAGACAAAATTGTTGCAAAAGAGCGCATGATTGATTAGTGTAACTCAGAAAAAGGTAAGCCGGTGGCAGAGGGGACAAAGACCGCGGGATGCAGGCTAGCACACCGACGCGAATAAATACGCAGAAAGGGCTCGGGTAGCCCATGAGTGTCTAGAGTTTAGGGCGGCAAGCACCCTCGTTCTCGACGTGGATTCATGCAGGCTATGAGATCGTCATGCATCGTGTTCTCCTAGCTGTGATAAAGCGGGTCGGCGAACAGCAGGGTCTTCGGCAGATGTTGGATACGCCACCGAAGAAGACCCAAAAGGAGTAAATATGACGTCTATGGCCCGTATCCCCCACAGACAGTAAATGTGAGAACCGGCATGAGAAGCTGGCACGCATGCAACAAAGCTTAGGGCGTATGGCACGACACAAAAATAACTCACCCTCTTTCCATTCAATGGGTCTATCCTGCATCACGCTCGGTTCCGTTCATGTCTCAGCTCCAAGCCAGGCCTTCGTGGACGGTGCTAGACTCTCTCGCTTACGTGGTGGCCGTGAGACGGCGGAGCGGCCAGCTGATCCATGCGGGTCGGTGGGCAATAGGCGAATGTCCATGGGCTCCCCGCATTGAAGATTTGCTGGTGGCTGAAATGACACGCGTGGTGAACCTCATGTTCAGGGAGACTTGTATATCCATCCATCGTCGTAGCTTGCTCACTGTTCAATGTTCGGCATAGCATCCAACCCACTCAGCCCGGAGGCTCATCGCGCCGACACAGCCCTCACAGTGGGGCAGCGAGGTAATGCTTCAATATACTGCAATATACATGAACCAATGTACACCCATAGACCTTCACCAATGAAAAAAGTAAGAAAGAAAATCCTCATGAAAACATATACAAACTAATATACCTCCCCACGTCACCGGAACGTACCGGGCGATATGCTCATTCCACCAAACGTGGCATCCAACAGATCTGTCTCAGAGCCAGGAATCGGGACTCCCCCTGGTTCTGGAGTTGACTCAGTGCTTGATCGGCTATCTTGGCTATCGTCCTCGTTTGCTTCGTCTTCATCTTCATCTGGTGACTGAGTACGACCATCCTGCTCCACTTCCGCGGCGTCCTCTTCACCCTCCTCGCCCTCATCGTCACTATCCATGTCCTCCTCTAATGCGACCGACATCCACTCCCGATACACGCCGTCGATGTATGTATGCGAGAGAGGCAGCTTGTACGGGTCGAATGGGAAGAACGCGTTCAAATCAGCGTCCAACGCAGGATCCCTCGACAACTTGGCGTGCTTGGGGTCGATTTTTAGGCGTGTCCCGCTTTGAGGGGCAGGCGTGGCTGCAGCAGCAAGGTCGGAGCGTCGGTTCGACTCCACAATGGAGAAGCAATACACGAAGCCGGTACTATTGGATATACGCGCGAACTGTTGCACTACGTTCGTTGCGCAAATCTACAGGGGCTATAAGCTTACATAATAAGCCATTTTGACAGCATCAAACACACCTTGAGTGGATTCAGCGCGCTGGATATCGCACGTTGTATGACCAGTAATTCAGGCATCCACATCTTCGGTGCTTCATCACCCTCGATCAAAAGGACGTCTGGATCCTCGCCCAGCTCCCTCCACCGGAAACAGTATATGAGGAATATCGCTTGGGCAATAGCATAAAATAGGCCATATTTCGATACGACCGGCGTGAAATTGGGGTCTTCCGCCTCACGCTCCTCAACTTCGTCAACCGTATCACGAAGGTAGTTGCACAAAACCCCAACGACAGCGCGTGCATTAGGGGTATCGATGTGTTTCGCACGGCTGATGAAGCTTGCAACGTAGCTTGCAGCACCAACTCGAGCAGCGTCTGGTAGAGTGGTGTCCATGAGACGATCCATAAGAACGCCCAGGAATATGTCGGTAAAGTCAACGTGAAGCGAAGAGTACCAGAAGAGAAGAAATTGGGTATAACGAGACTTGTGCGTCTTGACAATTGTGCGTTTGAAGATAGCAATCAAAATCCACAGCTGCGCGCTGCGTATCTCAAATTGTCGATCAGGAGTAGCGGGCGGAGGGGTAGACTGAGCCGCCGAAGACCAGAACAAGAACGAGAGAGGTTCACTAGGAGTAGCCGCCAGATGCTCAAACACAAGAGACAAGACAGCATCGAGTTTAGACACCATGTCCTGGATGTGCGCAACGTTCGCCGGGCCCTCTACGAGATCGTGTTCCTGTAAGTCCCCATCTTCGGACGA
>JANWGL010001932.1:0-29584 GCA_025200755.1 Ceratobasidium sp. C01
GGGGGTGGGTGGGACAAAAAGTTGAAGAGAGCACCTGAGGGTAACCTCGAGGTGCTCGAGGAATCGGTCGCGGTCGAGAAGAGACACGCGCACCGAGTGTTGAGACAACGGGTGTGCCCCTGACGTGCCGATGATGAAATAGCCGGCGCTCCAAATGGGCGGCTAAGTCAGCAGTGTGTATTCTCCGCGCGCTACGGTACACACCGCGTATTGAAACATGTACGACTAAGTAAAGAACTAGCGTTAATCATTCACACGCCGAACACACGTCGTACTAAAATCTAGTCGCCACCACTGCCATCACTATCATATCCATCCGCATTGCTCTCGCCTCCATCATTGTGGACGATCCGCTTCACGTCCTCACCCCTCATGCCTGTCATTTACTCAGCCAGGGTATCCTCATCTGGACCGAGAATCTGGTCTTCATCGCTTGGATTTCGCCAGCCCTAGACTAAAGCAAATACATATACGTCCACAAACGCTCCATCCATTCGTTCCTCCATCCCACTCTTTTCGTTTTGTTTTTTCTTGTGGTGCAAAGGCTCAGTCTGGCGCAAACTCGGGTGCGAAGGCTCGTTTTGAGTCTGTGTGCCAATGTGGGTGAGCGTCGGACGTTCTCCACAATGAGATTATTATGTCTTAGGTACACTAACCCCTCCCTCACGTTTTGGAGTTGGTTGATGATGATGTACTAGGATATTGATTTGTTATATCTGTAGGTGAAGAACAAAGTACGGGGAATATATGCGTGTGATTATCTGTAGTTATTTATCAGACAAATAAACTAGAATTTGTGAAACGCTTTCACTAGAATGATAACTCAATAGAATCTGTTTTGAATGATGTGTTAGCTTCGTACTAAACGAAAATAATGTAGGCACCTTGTGAACAAGGTGCGACTGTGGTTGTGGTTACTGCAAGATCGGGGTAGCGTAACCCTCTTTGATGCGGCCGCATGCTCGGCTCATCTGGTACTCTCGCCCCCGACTGTCACTCGACTGTTAAACTTTCGTTATCGTAATACACGCAGCTGGACAATTATTTTCTCTCAACCGCCTTGTGCTCCCGTTTGTCCCATTACGTCATCAAGCATCCAAAATAGCCCTGCTTTACCATGCGGTGGATCAGGGGGTCCTGTCCGGGGTTTCCGGGGTCTCCTCTCTCTCTCTCTACCTGTCCTCCATACCCGCTATAGGATACACTGCTTCTCCCACCTCTCCAGCGGCGCCTTCGATGCGAATATCTGTGGGCAGCGCAGTCTACTCGATCGCAATATCACGCGATGGCACTCGCGTTGTTTCTGGCTCGGAGGACAATCTCGTCCGTGTGTGGGATATAAGCAATGGAGAGCTTGTTCTAGGACCGATGAAGGGCCATACTTGCCGGCTTCGATCAGTAGCCTGGTCGCCCGACAACGCTCGCATAGCCTCTGGCTCGGACGACAAGACTATCTGCATATGGGACATCCACACTGGTACACTTCTAGGCAAGCCAATCAAGGGTCATACCAGCTACGTCTATTCGGTGGCATTCTCGTCCGACGGCAACTACATTGTCTCTGGCTCGCAGGACATGACCATCCGCATGTGGGACGCACACACTGGTGCCCCCATCGGCGAGCCGCTCAAGGGACATACCGGTGCTGTTCGATCGGTAGCACTCTTGCCCAAAAACACACGCATTGTCTCTGGCTCGGATGACAAGACCATCCGTATGTGGGACGCGCGCACTGGTGCTCTCATAGGAAAACCGCTCACAGGACATACCAGCCCCATCTATTCAGTGGCATTCTCGCTCGACAGAACCCGTATCGTCTCCGGCTCGGCGGACATGACCATCCGGATGTGGGACGCACGCACCGGTGCTCCTATAGGCGAACCGCTCAAGGGACACACCGACGTGGTCTCGTCGGTGGTATTCTCGTCCGACAGCACCAGAATCGTCTCTGGCTCGAGAGACGGCGACGTCCGCATGTGGGATGCACGTACCGGTACTCACATAGACAACCCGCCGTGGAGACATACCTACGCCACCTGGTCGGTGGCAATCTCGCCCGACAGCACCCGCTTCGTCTACGGTTCTCGTGATCATACCATTTGGGTATGGGCAACGCCGCTGAAGGCACGCTCGGTTGACATGAGAGCTAGTACCGCGGTGAGCAGCACCTTACTCACCGACTTCCATGCGTGACTTAACCATTCCAATCCTATAGCGTCCGCCCCTATTTAATATGGCAACCGAGGTAAGTGCAACCTCTGATCGCGTACGTTGCCCATTTGTACTTACTGGCGCGCATACAACAGAATGCGCCCTGGTTTGACAATGTGACTAGCGAAATGGTACGCGCGTAGCTCACAAGTACAGTCGGCGGACATTGGTTCTAATATAGGCTGGCAGTCTGTTCGGCAGATGTTTGGGTATCTTGTCGCACAGGGATGCGCCGATCTCACTTCGTCCATCGACCCCAATCTAAACTCAACAGTGATTGCGTCTAACGGTGTCAGCGACCTGCGGCGCATGGTAATGGCCAACGGCACTATCATCGCACTCAAGACTCTTCGCATGGATATTTTGAAGGCAAAAGGTGACAAAGCTCTGCAGGTAGTTTCTATATGTCCCTCGGTCCACCTCGATTTAGACTGAAGACACCAATGCCTTGTAGCAAGCGGTTTGGGAGATATATATCTGGTCGAAGCTCCGCCATGTTAACGTCCAGGAATTGATGGGACTTACTGTCTTCCGGGGTAAGCTGGCCATGGTGTCTCGATGGAGGGAACACGAAGATCTGCAGAAATACGTCGGAGCAGTTGGGCCCGATGCCAAGCGCTTCCCAATGGCATGTACGGTACTGTTATTTACCTTCATCGTCTCATATCTTTCCTTCAGTGTATTCAGCTGGCCTCAGGCGTGGCATATCTTCACAGTATTGAAATAGTAAGAGTTTCCAATGTCGCCGATTCACCTTCCTGAGACTGACGCCGATATCTCAGATCCATGGTAACCTCCAGGCAGTAGGTCTCTTAACACTCCCCCAACTGTCTCGCGAGATTTAAGCCTCTCAAAACCCTTTGTCCAGAATAACATACTAGTATCCGAGGACGGTATTCTCAAGATCAACGACTTTGCATATACAATGTTACCCTGTACTTCGCCTCGGTTTTCAGCAACGACAAGACTAGGCGGGGGTACACTACGCTGGATGGTGCGGACTCAATTGCGACTTGGCTGTTTACTTATGGCTGTTTTTTAGGCACCTGAACTGTTCCAGCCAGAGGAAGACACCGGAGACGAACCTGCGCGGACTCCTGCCATCAGAAACAAGCGGACAGACGTATATGCGCTTGGAATGGTGTGTTCGACTGATTCGTTCATAAATCATTCAAGGCTAAATCAGTTTACACTAGACAATGCTAGTATGTCATCGCGTTTTAGTACCCGAAGCATCTGACCCCCGCGTTCCAACTTCGCATAGGAAATTCTGACTGGCGATGTGCCGTACGCCGAATACCGAAATGATTTTGGGGTCTTTCGTGCTATTCACCTACGAGAGCCCCCGAAACGTCCCAAGGAGCTGCGTGTGTCGAAAGGGATGGCCGACGATCTGTGGGCGCTTCTTCTAACTTGCTGGAATCACAACCCTTTTGCGCGACCGGATGCAGCGTCAGTGAAGGCAACAGTGGGTCTTCTAGCCCATTTAAGTAGTTTGCGGCTAAGAACTTGATTATCGCTTGTGATTTAGCTGAAGAGTCTTGCCGCTTGAGTGACTTCGGCCTCGCAGGTGGTTATTGAAGAGGGAAGCGAAACACGATTGCATGTACGAACTCAAGCTTTCGTTTTGAGTTACCTTGCCGTCTACCCTACTCCTGTTATATATGCTCTTTGTGCCCTGCCTTTATTTATTCGTTCTTGAGTACGCCTAAATTCACCTTCCTGTTTCTATTAGACAAATTCTGTTCCATTTACCATTGAAGCAAATATATATATCGCCCACAAGCGCTCCATCGATCCGTTCCTCCATCCCACTCTTTTAGTTTGATTTTCTTGCGGCGCGCCAGCCGTATTCCGGTCGCCTAGCTGCGGTGCGGATGGTGGGAGCGAGCGCCCGATGATGAACGCAATATCACCTTATCAAGCTCAAGAGTCAGATGCAGCTTCGGGTACGTGTGTTGACCCACCTTCTGCAATCCTGAGGGCAGCTTAATCGTTATCCGCACCATCTCTTTGTATCTTATTTACTCTCAATTTCGACATTTCCCTGCCCTCAGCGCCTTCGTTTGGACATCGTATATCGGGATGAGTTATATTCTGTCCCCCCCCTCCAGCTTCCGTTACCTCGGGGTGCGATAAAAATTCTCCCAAATTAACATTAACGGGGGAGCCAAAAAGCTCAGTCTGGCGCAAACCCTGGCGCGTGGGCTTGTTTTGATTCTGTGTGCTAATGTGGGTGAGCGTTGGGCATCAAGGGTCTTATGTCTTAGTTACACTGGCCCCTCCCTCGCGTTTAGTCTCGGTATGATGATTTACGGGTTTATCGATTTGCTAATTCTTTGGGTGAAGAGCTGAGTACAAAGGATACACGCGCGTGATTGTCTGTAGTTATCTTACGGGTTAAATGAACCAGAGTGTCCAAAGAGGTTCGCCAGAATAATAACTGAACAGTACCTGTTTTGAAAGATGTGTTAGTTTCGCGTGGAACAAAAATAAGCTAATTGTGAACAAAGTGCGCCTGTGATTGTGGTTATTGTGGTTATCGGGGTAACGTAACCCGCCTCGACGCAACCCCTGACCGCCACTCGATTCCCAAGCTTCTGTTACCCTAACACAGTACCCGCAGCCAAAGAAATATCCTCTCACAACCGCCCATTACTCCCATTTGCCTCACTACGTCATCGAGCACTCAGGGCAGCCCAAATTCGCAATGGCTACGAGGGGTGCCGCGCCTTTGAAACAAATCAGGGTAGACGGCGGGGTACTCTCGATCGCAATATCACGCGATGGCACCCGCGTTGTCTTTGGCTCAACGAACAGTCGCGTCCGTGTGTGGGATATAGATTCGGGAGAACTTGTCCTAGGACCGATGGAAGGCCATACTAGTTGGGTTCGGTCCGTGGCCTGGTCGCCCGACAACACTCGCATAGTCTCCGGCTCGGAAGACGAGACTATCTGCTTATGGGATGCTTACACTGGAGCCCTCCTGGGTCAGCCAATCGAGGGACACGACAGCTTGGTGTGGTCAGTGGCCTTCTCTCCCGACAGCGCCCTCATTGTCTCTGGCTCGATTGACAATAGCGTCCGCATGTGGGACGCACACACCGGTATTCCTATGGGGGAACCGCTCACAGGGCATACCGGCCATATCTACTCGGTGGCGTTCTCTCCCGACAGCGCCCTCATTATCTCTGGCTCGTCTGACATGACTATACGCATCTGGGACGCACGCACAGGTGCTCCTATAGGAGAACCGCTCACAGGACACACCGATTTCATCTACTCGGTGGCATTCTCGCCCGACAGCGCCCGCATCGCATCTGGCTCGAAGGATCAGACCATCCGGATCTGGAACGCACAGACCGGTGCACTTATAGGCGAATCGCTCAAGGGACATACCTACGCTGTCCAGTCGGTGGTTTTCTCGTCTGACAGCACCCGCCTCATCTCTGGCTCGGACGACGGGACCATCCGTATGTGGGATGCACGCACCGGTACTCTTATAGGCGAACCGCTAGGGCATTCCAGGGGAGTCTCGTCGGTGGCATTTTCGCTCGACAGCACTCGCATTGTCTCTGGTTCTTATGGTGTCATTTGTTTATGGGAAGGGCTGCCGAGGTCACCCCCGATTGACATGATAGCTAGTACCGCGGTGAGTACATAATTCGCTGCCTTCTATGCGTGTCTTAACCATCCCTATCCCGTAGTGCCCGTCCTCATTCAATATGACAACCAAAGTAAGTGCTACTCTCGACCACATACGTTGCCCGTTTGTATTTACTGATACGCGTACAACAGAACAAGCTCCCGTTTGACTCAGTAACTAGTGAAACGGTACGCACCTGGCCCACGGTTAGTCGATCAATGTTGGTCTTAATATAGTTTGGTAGTCCGTTCAGGAGATGTTTGAGTGTCTTATTAAAGAGGGATGCGCCGATCTCACTTCGTCCATCGACCCCAATCTAAGCTCAACAGTGATTGCGTCTAACGGTGTCAGCGACCTGCGGCGCATGGTAATGGCCAACGGCCCTATCACCGCACTCAAGACTCTTCGCATGGATATTTTGAAGGCAAAAGGTGACAAAGCTCTGCAGGTAGTCTCTATATGTCCCCAGCTCCATCCTGATTTAGACTGAAGACACCAATGCCTTGTAGCAAGCGGTTTGGGAGATATATATCTGGTCGAAGCTCCGCCATGTTAACGTCCAGGAATTGATGGGACTTACTGTCTTCCGGGGTGAGCTGGCCATGGTGTCTCGATGGAGGGAACACGGAGATCTGCAGAAATACATCGGAGCAGTTGGGCCCGATGCCAAGCGCTTCCTAATGGTACGTCCAGCACTGTTAGTTACCTTCATCGTCTCATGGCCTTCATTCAGTGTATTCAGCTGGCTTCAGGCGTGGCATATCTTCACAATAACGCAATAGTAAGAGTCTCCAATGTCGCCGATTCACCTTCCTGAGACTGACGCCGATATCCCAGATCCATGGTAATCTCCAGGCAGTAGGTCTCTTAACACTCCTCCAACTGTCTCGCGAGATTTAAGCCTCTCAAAACCCTCTGCCCAGAACAACATACTAGTATCCGAGGACGGTATTCTCAAGATTAACGACTTTGCATATGCAATGTTGTCTGATACTTCGCCTCGACTTTCAGCAACGACAAGGCTAGGCGGGGGAACGCTACGCTGGATGGTGCGCACTCAGTTGTGACTTGGCTGTTCACTTATGGCTATTTTTAGGCACCTGAACTCTTCCAGCCAGAGGAAGACGCCGAAGACGAATCTGCGCGGACTCCTGCAATGAGAAACAAGCAGACGGACGTATATGCGCTTGGAATGGTACGTCCATCCGAATTGTTCAGAAATCGTTCAATACTGAATAGGTTCACACATCAGACAATGCTAGTATGTCATCGCGTTGTCTTTATCGCCCTAGAGGTCTAACCCCGCATAGGAAATCCTGACTGGCGACGTGCCGTACGCTGAATACCGAAACGACTTTGGGGTATATCGTGCTATCGACCTGCGAAAGCCTCCAAAACGCCCGAAGGAGTTGCATGTGTCGAAAAGAATAGCCGAAGATCTATGGGCGCTTCTTCTAACTTGCTGGGATCACGACCCATCTGCGCGGCCGGACGCAGCGTCAGTGAAGGCAACGGTGAGTCATCTGACTTGTTTAGGCAATTTACGGCTAATAAATTGATTCTTGCTTGTGGTTTAGCTGAAGAGTCTTGCCGCCTGAGTAATTTCAGCCTCGCAGGTGGCTATCGAACAGGGAAGCGAAATGTAACTGCACCTACAAGCTAAAACTTGTGTTTTGCGTCGCCTTGTCGCCTCCCTTGCTTCTGCTATGCACGCTATTCACCTCCTGCTACTACCTCTTCGTGCTTGAGAATACCTAAATTCGCCCTGTTATTCGCACCTATCGTGTGGTTTGGAATACTTGCGGGGTAGGATGCGTTGTCACATAAACTTAACCCACACGCTGTGCACTTCACTAAAAGAACGAGATGAATAGCACACTAAACGTGCAGTCGAGAGTTTATCAAAAGCTGAACATACGGGACTGTGGCACAAAGCTGGGGGAAGGGCCCAGGAATCTGATGGTCGATCATATCCTGGACGTGAACCACTTATTTGCGAGGTAATTATGAGTAACCTACAGACGCGTAAATCGAGCGGTCTCTTGAATTCTCTCGTGCTCTTTATTGGAGTTCTTGAGGTTTCACTTTCCAACTCCCCTAGATCTGTGTCCATCCAATCTTTCTCCCTGTGCAGCATTCCAGCGAGACGTCGTCAATTATTTTTTAATAGGAGGTAACCTTCTACTCGATTTGCCGTCGAAACGCGTCTGACTACGTCAAGAACCAGCTCTCATGCAAACTTCGCTAGCACCTCACAGATTCTGCGCATATTTTCGAATACACTTTCTATTCGTACCCACACACACTCTACGAACTAAAAAGAAAGAAAGAGGAAACAAATTGTGAACACCTCCACCTCTTGCTACGCCAGCCCACCCATACCCCGCCCCAAGTCTAATCGCTATTGATATAATCACTGCTATCGATTTCATCCCATCCCTATCGCTGTCGTCTTCTTCATCACTGACGATCCGCTTCACAGCTCCGCCCCTCATTGTTGCCGTCTGCTTGGCCAAGGTGACCTTGTCCAGATCACTAGTCTCGTATCCGGTGCTGGTTTCTTCGGTAGTCAGAGCTTTAGTCTTAGTTGATGATGTACGAGTTCATTGATTTCTTGCTTGTGTAGGTGAAGAACTAGGCACGAATGATATCTGCGTGCGATTGTCTGCAGTTATCTTACGGGTCAAATAAATTAGGGTTTGCGAAGAGCTTTCACTCGAACGACCCCTGAATGGAACCTGTTTCGAACAATGTCTGGGCTTCGTGTTGAACAGAAATACTGTAACCCCCTTGTGAACGGGGTGCGACTACAGTTGTGGCTACTGTTAGATCGGGGTAGCGTAACCATCTCTTGATCCAGCCGCATGTTCGGCTCGCCATTATGCTCTTGCCCTCGACCACCACTCGACTCTCAAGCTTCTGTTATTGTAATACCCACAGCCAAATAACTATTCACTCTGACCGGCTTTTGCTCCTGTTTACTTCGCCACGTCACTGAGCACCCAAGGTACCTCGACTTCGCAATGGCTGCGACAGATCCGGCGCCTTTAATACGAATAGATGTGGGCAGCCAGGTTAACTCGATCGCATTATCACGCGATGGCACCCGCGTCGTCTCTAGCTCAAGGGACTTTCTTGTTCGTGTGTGGGATTTAGGCAACGGAACACTTGTTCTAGGACCTATGAAGGGTCATACCGGCTGGATTCAATCAGTAGCCTGGTCGCCCGATAACACTCGCATAACCTCTGGCTCGGCCGATCATACTGCCTGCGTGTGGGATGCCTACACTGGCACCCTCTTGGGCAAGCCGCTCAAGGGACATACCGACTGGGTCCGGTCAGTAGCGTTCTCTCCCGACAGCACCCTCATTGTCTCTGTCTCGGACGACAATACTATACGTATGTGGGAGGCACGCACCGGTGCTCCCGTAGGAAGACCGCTCATAGGACATACCAACTTTATCTTTTCAGTGGTATTCTCACCCGACAACACTCGCATGATCTCTAGCTCGGCTGACATGACCATCCGCATGTGGGATGCACTCACTGGTGCCCCCATAGGAGAACCGCTCAGAGGACATACCGGCTTCATCTACTCGGTGGCAGTCTCGCCTGACGGCACCCGCCTCGTTTCGAGCTCGACCGACCTGACCATCCGGATGTGGGACGCACGCACCGGTGCTCCTATAGGTGACCCACTCGAGGGACATACCGGCCTTGTCCGGTCAGTAGTGTTCTCGCCCGACAGCACTCGCATCGTCTCTGGTTCAGATGACATGACCATCCGCATGTGGGATGTACACACTGGTACTCCCGTAAACGAGCCGCTTAGAAGACATACTGGCGAAGTCATGTCAGTGGCATTCTCACTCGACAACACCCGCATCATCTCCGGGTCTAATGATAATACCATTTGCGTATGGGAAGCGCTGCCAAAGGCACCCCCCGTCAACATAATAGCTAGTACCGCGGTGAGTGCTTAATTCGCCTTCTTCCATGTGAGACTAAACTATCTCAACCCCGTAGAGTGCGGCTTCATCCAATATGGCAACCGAGGTAAGTGCGAGCCTCAGTTACGTTTGTTACCCGTTTGTATTCGAAGATATGCATACAACAGGAAAAGCCCCCGTTTCACCTAGTAACTAGCAGAATGGTAAGCACGTGGCCCACAGTTACCTCCAGCGGATGTTGGTCTCAACACAGCTTGGCAGTCTGCTCAGGAGATGCTTGAGTGTCTTGTTGAGCAAGGATGCGCCGATCTCACTTCGTCCGTTGATCCGAATCTCAGTTCAACGATGATTGCGTCGAACGGTATCAGCGACGTGCGGCGCATAGTGATGGCCAACGGCACCACCTCCGCACTCAAGATCTTTCGCGTAGATATCTTGAAGGCAAACGGCGACAAGACTCTACAGGTAGGTTATTTTTATCTATCTCCAAACCTTGATGTAAACTGAAAACATTTATACCCTTTAGCAAGCAATTTGGGAGATATATATCTGGTCGAGGCTCCGCCACGTTAACGTTCAAGAACTACTGGGACTTATTGTCTTTCAGGGTGAACTAGGCATGGTATCCCGATGGAGGGAACATGGAAATCTACAGAAATACGTTGGAGCAGTCGGACCCGATGTAAAGCGTTACCCCTTGGTATGTCCGGCGTTATCATTTACATTCATCATCACATATCCTTCATTCAGTGTATTCAGCTAGCTTCGGGCGTGACGTATCTTCACAGCATTGAGATGGTAAGGGTTTCCGGTGTTGCCGGCTCGCATGCTTGAGGTTGACGCAGAGGTCTCAGGTCCACGGTAGTCTCCAAGCGGTAGGTCGCTTAGCGCTACCTCATCTCTCTCGCGAGATTTAAAATTCCTAAAAACCTTCGTCTAGAACAACGTCTTAGTATCCGAGGAAGGTATACTCAAGATCAACGACTTCGCGTATGCAATGCTGCCCAACTCCTCGCCGCGGTTTTCAGCAACGACAAGACTAGGTGGGGGAACTCTACGTTGGACGGTGTGTACCCAGTTTAGGGGACTTGGCTGCTTGCTTATGCAGATTCCTCAGGCGCCTGAGCTCTTCCAACCAAAGGGGGACGCTGGAGGCGAGTCTGCGCAGACTCCTGCCACGAGGAACAAACAGACAGACGTATATGCGCTTGGAATGGTACGTCCACTCAACTTGTTCATAAACCATTCCACCCTGAGTAGATTAACACTAGACAATGCTAGTATGTCATTGCGTTATCGTTAGTGACCCAAGCATCTAACGCGCTTCTTCTAACTTGCTGGAATCACGACCCATCCCGGCGACCGGATGCAGCGTCAGTGAAGGCAACTGTGAGTCATATGGCTTGTTTAAGTGATCTACGGCTAAGATATTGTTTGTTGCTTGTGATTTAGCTGAAGAGTCTTGCCACCTGAGTAGTCTCACCTTCGAAGATATCTATCAAACAGGGAAACGAAATATGACTGTATATACACAACCTAAAGCTTTCGTATTACGTCGCCTTATCGTGTTTCCTGCTTCTACCATGTATGCTTTTTTGTCCCAATTCTATTTATTCGTCTTGACCGCGCCTAAATTTGCCATATTCTTTCGATGAGACAAACCACGTACCATTTGCCGTTGAAATATATCCAGCTACCCCAAGAACTAATTATCACGCTAAGCTCGCCAGCATCTCACAGATTATGCGCATATATTCGAGTACATTCTACCTGCACACACTCCACGAACCAGAAGCAGGAGATAGGAAAAAGGAATCAATTTTTAAACACCACACACACCCTCCTTCCTACTCCCAGCCCCTCTACACTACACTACACCCCAAATCTAATCGCTATCGCTACTATCACTGCTATCACTCTCATCCCCATCCGTGTCGCTCTCGTCCTCGTCGTCGCTGACGATCCGCTTCACGGCTCCGCCCCTCATAGCTGCCATCTGGCCGGCCAGGGTGTCCTCATCCGGATCGGAGATCTCGTCTTCGGCGCCAGCTTCTTCAGTTGTCAAAGCCGAAACATCCTCAACGGTCAACTATCCACGCAACACACCCAATAAGCACCCACCGAATAAAAAAGTAAAAGGGAACGTACGTTCATATCCATAGCTAGATCGTCTCCAACAAACGTATCGCTGACAAACACCGCGCGGAATGCGTAACCTCCAACGTTCGGTGGGCTCTGGAATTGGAGCTTGTATAACCGTCCACCAGCAAACTTGGATCCAGTACCGGTAGAAGAAGCGAGCGGGACGTCGGAGAATTTTTGAGGACCGAAGATAACTTTGTCGCCGGCCTGGTTGCAGATCATGACCCACCAAGAGGGCTTGCGGTTCTACATCCAACACGCATATCAATAAATATTTACGGTGTAAATGATAGGTGAGGACTAACCTCAGGCCACCTAGGCGCATGCGCCCACCTAACAACCTCCTCACCCTCCTCAAGCGGTTCGCTCTCATGCCTACTCGCCAAAAACGTATCCTCCCGCTCCCCAAGCTCCTTCGCCCGTGCCTTTGCCTCATCCACACTCTCCTCTTTCTCACCCTCCTTCTCACCCTCCCCAAGCCTAGGAACAACCCTCGCCCGGAACACCAAATTCACAATCGCATTCGGCGTCACAATCCGTTCTCCAATAACCTTGAACTTGGCATCCACAACTTCGAGTCTCCCAGCACTCTCAGCAGCAGCTTTGACACCGCTCTTGACGGATTCGTCTTTGACGGTGGACAAGAGTTCGCGGACGTCGTTGGAGCGGATGCGGGCGGTGTCGGTGGGTGTGACGTTGGGGTATTGGAGGAGCGCGGTCGAGGGGGAGTCGAGGACGGGAGAGGGGAGGACGGCTTGGGCGAGGTAGGCGTGGAGGTGCATGAGTTGGAGGGAGGAGGCGGCCCAGTTTCGGGAGAGGGTCATGGTGAGGAGCGAGGTGAGGAGGGAGGGGGTGCGCAGGATGAGGGCGGATTGTTCTACGACGAGGCGTTAGAGACGTGTAACTTTTGAGGAAAGGGGGACGAACCTTTTTGCAGGGTCTCGTTCTTGACTGGTAGGCGCAGGAGGTGTGCGTACAAAAGGACAAGTGCGCGCCTAGCTTCCGGAACCTTGGCAGTCTAAAATATGCCAAAATTAATATCTATGTTTGTAGATTGAGACGTAGACTCACTTTCGCAACCGCCGCCCACCTGGCACCCAAAGTCACCTTGATCTCAGTCTCGAGTCCGTTCAAATCATCCTCAACAGTAGTCGAATGGGCGACCTTGTGGGGAGCGGCCTTGTCCTCGGTGGAGAAACCACGGCTGAGAAGGCTGACGAGGTCGTCGATCGAAGCGTCATCCGTGACGGCTTTGAAGAACAGAGATGCCGTGCTTCCGTGTACACCGTCCTTGGTGAGGCCACGCGACCCGAACCACCAGCGACCCTATTATGCATTTAAGTACAACCTCAGAAAACGAAAAGACGGAATACGTACGACGACGAGGGGGAGAGCGCCCATGAAGACAAGACCGTAGAAGCCGAGGACCCAGATAGAGTTCTTGCCCTCGACGATCCAATGAGGGATGGCAATGCCAACGCTGAACTCTTGTTTGCCGTCGGGGTGGCCGTATTGCTCCAAGTTTTGACGGACAGTCTCATCAGTCAACCTAGAAGAGTGTGAGTACAGTAAGATAGGCATAGGTGAATACTCACGATTTGTATGCCTTGGTGAGCTCGACGAAGTGGGAGGCGACGGACTCCATAGTCTGGTTCACAGCGAGCTTGACCTTGTCGGGGTGGCTAGTAATCACGGTCAGACTTCATGTGCGAGGAACAGAGGTTGAGAGCATACAATTTGACGGAGAGCCTCTTGTAATGACGCTTGATATCCTTCTCGCTCATGCCCTGGAATAGACGATGAGTACCAGCGAGCGAAACAGACTAGCATACTTACAGCCTTGATACCGAGGATCTCAAAGGGATTGTAGACCTTGGTGT
Source organism: Ceratobasidium sp. C01 (assembly GCA_025200755.1). Taxonomy (NCBI): domain Eukaryota; kingdom Fungi; phylum Basidiomycota; class Agaricomycetes; order Cantharellales; family Ceratobasidiaceae; genus Ceratobasidium; species Ceratobasidium sp. C01. The sequence continues at coordinate 13,830 of JANWGL010001932.1, forward strand.
CAGACTTCGCAGTTGCAGCTTGATATGCCACGACACCAAATAGAGTCCATAGTCCAATGGTGATCCACAACCTACAAACGAATGAGCTTGACACAGACCACGAGCACGAGCAACGTACTTTGCGCCGAACTTCAGAGGAGACATGCCCTGCGAATTTTTAAGTCGCTCTTCCTTTTGTGTGCATTCTGGGCACTTGCACGTAGCAGTCTTCCGGGAACCTAGAAGGAGCGTGAGCGAGTGGTAAATCGGCGTGGATGTGACTAACCTGACGAGGAACGGAAGGAGAGGGTGAGGGGCACAAGTATTAATGAGAGAAATGTCAGAATGAAGTAGGCGGCGAGCCCGCCCTCGTAGTTGTACTGGGCCATGTCGTCGTCGAGCGATGATGGCCACGTCGCGTACAGCTGGCCAATATCTCAAGCGCTGATGACTCAGCTGGACACGTCTCCGATGACAAATCATTAGTCACTACCCACCAAACATCTCCCGCCATCATGTCTGTCTTTCGATTGATCGCCGGCGCCAATTCGTATGACTGGGGAAAGACCGGGAAGACCTCCAAGGCCGGGCTATATGCGTGTGCCGATCCAGACTTCCACCTCGACGAGAACAAGCCCTATTCAGAGGCATGTCGACTCTGTCTCCCAATGGCGCTTGACTGATTTGTCCTCAGTTGTGGATGGGCACGCACCCTACTCTGCCCTCGAAGCTCCAATCAACCGGAGTGAAGCTCTATGACCATCTCCAAGCCCATCCTGAGCTGCTAGGCGATGCTATTAAGGAAAAGTTTGGCGGCGATCTACCATTTTTGTTCAAGGTCCTCGCCATTAAGAAGGCGCTCAGCATCCAAGCTCATCCGAACAAAGAGCTCGCCCAGAAGCTACATAAGGACCGACCAGAGATCTATAAAGGTTCGCCCGCCTTAGCTCTCTCCCAACCCTCCGTCGCCTAACCTACGCCCTTGAACCAGATGGAAATCATAAAGTAAGTGTCCTCCTCACTCTATGCACGCATACCTGACCCGTCTTCTGACCATGTTTCCAGCCTGAGATGGCTATCGCTATCACCCCCTTCTCCGGCTTCTGCAACTTCCGCCCCCTCTCCGAAATCTCAACCTTCCTAACCGTCGTCCCCGAATTCGCCTCCCTCATCCCCATCTCAGCCATAAAAGCCCTATCCACTCCAACACCCTCAGACCCCAAAGGAGCCCTCCGCGGCGTCTTCAACGCACTTATGAGGGCTTCGGACGCTAGCATCGAATCATCGCTCGACAAATTGGTGAAGAGGTACCAAATGGGTGGGGCGACCGAGGCGGAGCAAGATGTGGAGGAGTTGACGCAGGAGTTGGTTAAGCAGTATCCGAATGATGTGGGTGTGTTTTGTGTGTTTTTGTTGAATGTTGTGAAACTTGTGGAGGGGGAGGCGATGTTCCTCCAGGCGGATGAGCCGCATGCGTATATTTCGGGTGGTGAGTCTAGAGCTCGGTCTATATGCGCTCGAGGAACTTACTTTGGATGAGATAGATATTATCGAGTGTATGGCTACATCAGGTAAAACAAACCCTCCTCTCTTGTTCCAAATTAAATACTGAAATATTTGACGCGATTTATAGATAACGTCGTCCGCGCAGGCCTAACGCCCAAACTACGAGACGTACCAACCCTCGTCTCAATGCTAACATACAACTACGGCTCAGCCGACGCACAACGCATGAAACCGCTCCCCTTCCCCAGCGGCTCGAGGTACTTCCTCACTCCACCCGCATCTCCCATCCTTCAGTGCTGACTGAAATATCCATGTAATAGCTCCCCAGATTCATACACAACCCTCTACGACCCCCCAATCTCCGAATTCTCCGTCCTCCTCACAAACGTACCAGCATCCAAATCAGCCTCTCACCGCGCCCTCGCGGGACCAAGCATCTTCATCGTCACATCCGGGACCGGAACGATCATCTACACCGAGGGCGGGAAAGAAACTAGGCATGAGATTAAAGCAGAGGGAGAGGTCTGGTTTGCAGGTGCTGGTGTGGGTTTGAAGTTCGAAGCGGGTGGAGAGGGGTTAGTTTTGTATCGTGCTTTTACGGAGGTCTAGTTAGTTGGGGTGTGGATATGGATGTGTTAGAGCATAGACTTTCGTGCAAATTCAATGAAGTTGAATGTTTAAAGATTAAAAGGTTTATCAGATTGGGCATAAATAGAGTGGTATCGTGAATTAGCCAATATAGACATCAACATTAAGAACAAAAACAAACACAAGAACAACAGACAACAGACAAAGAGAAATCATTATCGTAACATGAACATCAAACATCAAATCCTACACCCCCTCCACTCCTCGAATTATTCGTATAGCGATCCCTCCCCTTCCCCGCATTCCTGAAATTCCTGCATCTCTCTCCTGGTATGAAACAAAAAGTGCGAGTTTAGTCTTGGAACTTTCCGCTCTGGAACGCCTCCCGGATCGGATTCTTCGCCATCCCCATACGCTCCATCCTATCGAACAAGACAAAGAGACGCTCGGCCTCGCGCTCCTTCTCTTCCTCGGTCATTTCGGAGAGGTCGGGCCCCGATTGTGATTCGGTCGTGCCTGCAATGTGATGGAAGACGATGGGACGAATTGAGTCGGATAGGATAAGTTATGAGTAGGAGGGATAAGGTACAGTTAGATTCGATACACGCGCATCAAAGAGATAAAACTAACCAGTTATAGGGTTAACATCTTCCCCACCCGCTGAAGCCGGTGGGGGCGCCATAATCCCCTTGTTATACAAGAATCCAGCAGCGTTGCCATACCCAATCGCAGCTGATAGCGCTTGTCCTAAAGAGAAACTCAAAACATAAGACACATTATGAGGGAAGCAGGCTGAAGACCTACCATCCGATCCACAAACAACAAACAACATCTCTCCAATCGCGTCCTTGAGTGTAGGATAATACACGGCCGCCATAAGCCTAATACACCTCCCCAAGAAATCGTCTCGCTTCTCAAGCGGGCTACTCCGGTCTCTGTATGCCATTATTAGTATCCCATTTCAAACAAACACATTCCGAATTCCAGAATACTCACAAATCAGCGGGAAATATAACCGCACTAACCCTCGCTTTTGCTCCAGCATCAGCCAATAGCCTCGTCAAAAGCGCAGCAAGGGGCGGAATCAGCTCATCCATAACTACGCCCCTTGCCCTCGCTGAATTCCGTAGTGAGCTATCGTCCACGTCCGTGTTTCCAGGGAAATACACGGCGAGCGTGGAGCTTAGTAGTGATAGTGCGCGGAGAGCAGAGTCTTGGGGTGCAGAGGGTTTAGGCGACCGAGGAGGCGACGATTTGCGGTTTAGTAAGTTGAGAGCGCGCGCAAGAGGGCTCCCTCCACCGTTTCCGCCTCCGCTCCCGCTTCCCGTAGGGGAATCAATGGCAGATCCACCCGGGAGGGGCTTATCGGCACCGAAACTCGGACGCGGGGACTGTGCTGCGCCGCTTGAGCTCGATCGACTCGTCCGTGGCGAAGAATTCGAGACTTGGGTGTTAGCCGAGTCTGAGAACCAGATGTGTGCGTAAGGTGCGATGGGGACGTTCAACAAAGCATGGATGGCGTATGTCAAGGGGGCCGCCAGAGGATTCGAAGGTGTCGAAGGGAGAGTGTGAAATAGTCGGACAAGCGGCGCTGCAGTTCTGTTTAACAAGTTAGTACGTATATGCGAACACAAATGAAACGAAGGTGGCAAGAGTAATGTTGGACCAAAATAGTAAGGACCATGTACGAAAAAGGAACTTACGGCTCAAACACCTCATCCCAATACTCGCCCAGAATAGCGTTGGAATCTTCCCCAACGATTCTAGCATACTTGGCGACAACTGTAAAATGGAGCTTGAGCATATCTGACAGCGCATCTTTTGCCAAGGGCGTCTCATTCAGAACGGCTGATGCGAGTGTATCGAGGCGCTAAAACGGCACGGCAAGAAGTCAGAAAACGGCTGCCCGGAATCGGGAACAAGGGACTCACGAGTGCGAGAAGGTTTGGGAGGCGATGTTGTCTTACAACCCGCGAGATGAATTCCCCGTCTGTGTGCGCCATGAAAAATAGTAGGCGAGAGGCAAGGAAGAGGTACTCGGCGGACGAATTGTCGCTCTACACCAGGGAATGAAATGAGTGAATGAAATCGGTGGAGGTGAATGACGTACGATGAGCAACCGGGTGCAAAATTCGTCACCCTCGATCTCGACGAAGGTGTCCCGGCCAGCAGGGATGAGGAGAAGGGCATTGGCCATGCAGCGCATAGCTTGCTTGGATGCATCGGCAGCAGATAGGTCCGATGCAAACGCAAGGAAATGGCGCAGGTTCTGAGTAGGCAAGATTAATTAACTGTAGCTGGGGGCTGGGGGGGCTTTGACCTGCCTCCTGTGTGGCGATCACGCGAGAGCCAGCCTCGACGCGACCCAGCGACTTGATAGCACCCAGTGCTTGTGGTATATCTACGCTGCGTTAGCTAGCGAACGAGAGTGGTCGATTCGACTCACCTTTGGAAGACAGACGGCTGGGCTGACTCGCACGAGTGTGGGCGATATCGTCAATTAGGAGTTGGATGAGTGCGGCACGATCGGTGTCGTTGACGGCAGTGAGACCGGCATTGGTGGCAGCATCGAGAGCAGCAGCAACAGAGGATTTGGGTGCGCCGGGGGCGAGGGCTTGATAGGCAGCGAGGACGGTCATGGCGTGAAGGAGCGTGGATCAAGGATCGTGGTGGTTGAGATAGATAGACTTGGATAGAGTTCTCTTTCCGGCCCGATCCCTTTCCGATGTTTCAGACCGAAACACATCCACGTGCTCTGTGGCTTTGCTTCCTGCTTTGTACTCTGCCACTGTACTAGTACATTAAATACACAAAAATTATATGTTACAGTTTATGCCTCAACCCTTCTGTGATCCGTGCTCCGCCATCCGTTTCAATCAGCGCGCCTGTGATATGCGCCCCACCAGCAGACACAAGGAACAAAACCAGCCCCGCCATGTCTCGGGGTGACCCCACGCGTCCTGTAACTCGTGAAGCCACACTCAAAAACAAAGCTCGGGGGGACTTACCCATTGGCTGTGTCTTTAGTATCTCTTCGGTGTTCTTGAACGCCGACGCCGTCGCCTTGGACGGGTAGAAGCCCGGAAGAATCGCGTTCACGCTGCGCACTTGTTAAAGTTGCTTTCCAGCCGAAATGAATGGCTACGTACGTAATAAACTTGGGTGCAAGAAAGGCGGCCGTGGTCCTCGTTAGATGGTTCACGGCTGCCTTGCTCGTGCTGTCTGCCAAAGGTTCAAGCGTCGGAACACAACCGGCAATGACTGGAACTCACAGCTCCACACGCCGACTCCCTTGCCGACCGATTCTCCGCCATATACGATAGCAGACTTGCTTCCTGTACTCGATATGTTAATTACGCGTCCAGGGTCGGTTGCTGTCGCGTCTTTCTGGAGGAGCGGGGCGAGGTTTGATGTCACTAGTGGCTAAGGTGAGTCTCTTATCGCCGAGGCTTGAAAATATAAACTCACTATAAAACAAGCTCTTGACATTCAACGCTAGTATACGATCCCAGCCTTCTTTCTCCCTATTCAAGTATGGTATAGGAATAAACTTGAGGCAGTATGGGAGACCGTGCTTACGGAACAGTCTCCATGGTGGCACCCCAAGTAGCTCCACTGTTGTTGACTAGAACATGCAGCTTTGATTCTCGTTGCTTGAACGAATCGCATAGCATATCACATCCTGCCTTGGACTTCACAACAACGTGTTAGTTATAGGTTACTGACACGTATAGGCTTAGCGGATCACTCACGCTTAAGTCCGCAACAATATATTCGCACCGTCCAGGGCCCTTTTTATTCAATATCTCCTGCGCCTGCTCACCTATACTACGTTAGAATTCCACCACGTAACAAAGCACTGAGAGAATCAGTTGACCTGGCGAAGTTGTCCCTCCTTCCTCGACGCAATATACACCTTCATTCCATTCTGCACAAACGCACTAGCAATCATAAAACCAATCCCAGACCCTCCCCCAGTCACAAGTGCAATTTTTCCTTTTACATCGAACAAACTCGAAACCGAGAGGTCGGCGTCTGAGGTCATGGTCAAGCACAACGAACCCTGATCGACACGCGGGGAAATACGTATACCGTAGCTCGCCACAAACAAGCGCCGTGGCGACATCTAATCTCGACGACGACGACGACGATGGAGGACGAACTTCAAGAAACGCATTTCGCGGCGGTGCTCGTAGGGACGGGTCTTACTCAATCTATTGCTGCAGCGTGCGCCGTCTCTTGTCATCTCTGTGTTGCTTCGACCGATGTAGTTCAATCGTAGGGCGCTGGCTGCTGCTTCTCAGCCTGTAATTCATATTGACGAGAATGCGGCGTATGGAGGCGAACACGCGAGCCTTAGTCTCTCCGAACTCGTCGAATGGGCAAAGACTGCGCCCGAAGCTACGATTGAGGTTGATTCGGCCCTTCTTGCTGCATCGAGGCAGTACGCGGTCTCGCTCGTTCCGCACTTGATCCCCGCAACAGGACCATTCGTGGCTGCACTCGTCAACTCGGGCGTGGCGCGTTACGGAAGCTTCGTACTCCTCAAGAAGGTCGTCGTGGCTGCGTCTAAGGATGGGACGATTGGGTTCCGAAGTGTACCTGCGAGCAAGCAGGATGTATTTCGCGATCGGGGGGTCAGCCTTGTCCAGAAGAGGAGACTTATCAAGTTCTTGATGTTCGCCTCGGGGGAGTTTGAGACTGCCTCGGAGTTGAGTGGTGAGTGTTTGACTTGTGATGGCCGTGCTGGAGGGTCTAATCAGTCTTGTCTGTTAGGGCGCGAGGAGACTCCACTTGTGCAATTCCTGCAGAATACGTTCTCCCTTTCGATAGATTTGGCTGAGGCGTTGGCATATTCCGTGGCGTTTTGCACATCACCTAACGGTACCGATCCTCCTCTTCCTCCACGTACATCACTAATTCAAATCCGACTCCTTTCCAGACCCTACCCTCCCCGCTCTCCTCCGCACCCGTGCATACCTCCGCTCCACAGGCCGATACGGCCCCTCTCCATTCCTGATTGGACATTACGGAGGTGCAGGTGAACTGGCTCAAGGGTTCTGTCGGACGTGCGCTGTGAGAGGCGGGACGTACGTTCTCGGCCGGAAGGTGCTTAGTATTACTCGCGATGAGGGGAAAGCCGAGCTTCTAGCTCCGAAGGAGACGACGCACGGTGTATATAAAGGAGGGTTTCCGGTGTATCATCCACCATCGACGTTTGAGGGATATGGTGTTGAGGGTGTAGAAGTTGGGCAAACTGGAGGCGAGGGTCAAAGGGAGGGTGCGGGCGATACGGCGGGAGAGGGGGTCCGCGATGAGACACCAGCGGCAGCTGAATCTGCCCCGGCCCCTCCTCCAGGACCGATGTTCCGTATTCAGTTGGAGGGGTTCGCGGCACCGTTTACGGCTAGCAAGATCGTTGGGCCGGAGGATTGGCTTGCGCGGAACGTGGGCCGTGGCGCTGAAGCTGGAGAGGACGATAAAGCAAAGGGCGAGGAAGGCAAGCTCGAGGCGAGCCCTGCTCCAGGACCGGGACTGGCGAAGACTGTGCGGGGTATACTCGTCATCGACTCTCCACAGTCGTTCAAACTCGGCGATGCAAACGATGCCACGGCCACGGCCTCGAACGCTCAAGACGACAGCGCGGCTGACGAAGAAGGGGAACCTGGTTCTTCTGCTCGAACTCCTGCGAATCTGGACGAAAGTCTACTTGTCTTTCCTCCGAGCTGTGGTCTCGGGTCTGAGGGGAGTGTGACAGTGCTTGGGAATGGCTCCAGTACGATGTCTTGCCCGAATGGCAAATGTACGTTTTATATCTCTTGCTCGTTCATATTCTGGTCCACTGATCCATATATTGAACCTGACACACGCAGGTATACTCTACTTCGCGGCGCAAACTTCATCTGACTCGGTGTCCCCTAAGTCCCACCTTGAACCATACGTCAAGGCCGTGTTGGACGCCTGCACACCTCGGCCTACTATCCACCTTGAGCTCTACTATAGAGACATAGAACCATACCGATTGGTGGTACGCCACGCCAACGAGACCGGGGAACGAAAGGAGGCGGCGAGGGCGGAGTATACAACAATGCATATGACGGAGGGTGCGGACGCTGCTGCTACTGAAGCTGAACAAGTGTTCTGGGATGTTATTGGGGAGAAGCCCGCAGATGGCGCTGTTACGGAGGGAGGAGTAGAGTTTTTCGCGAGAGTTGGAGGGGAGGATGAGGGGCTGGATGATTTTTAACTGAATTTTATATGCATTAGACAAGATGAACAATTTAATTTGTTTTGGGTATAAAGTATTTTGAGTTGTTGCGTATCAAGGAAAGTTTTTGCTAATAGCAGGGAGAGAGTAAGTTCATGTTATGGAGAGTAAAGCGCATATACCTCGGGAACCGTCTGCAGAGGGATTATCGATATCTGTAGGCTCATACTGTACCTGGTGAGATTTTAAGGGTGTTTTATAAGAAACCATAATTGCCGTCAGTGACAGTTCGATACAGTACCCATGGTTTTGAATATAGGCCAGCTTCGCATGGGAGAGATTTCTTGTCATATTTCCGGGGCGTTCCCGAGGTTGCTCGCAGTCCTAATCCTAGACCTCTCGACGAAACTGCGGGGCACCATCTACAAGATAGAAAAGTCTGATAGGTTGGATGGATGTGTGAATTTATGTCAAAAAAAGAAACTTAAAATTGACGTTCGTTTGGGTGGCGAGAATGGTGGCGGGCGTTGTGGTTGGCTCAGAGTTGGTTGGTGATCAACCAAATGGTGGTGGCAGCCGCTGGGCGCTTCTTGGAGTGAACTCGCATCGATGTCAACGGCAGCTGCGCTGTCCTCTATACTGCATTAATTTCTTCTTTTCTTGCGGCGCTCATCACGCCCTTGCCGTTCTACTCACTTCACACTCGGCTCTCGCCGCTGTTGCCGTTTTCCGCGTTTGCAGAGGACCGACGATGAGCCACCCACTCCCCGCGAAACCCACCACGGTCTCGACCTTGGTTCCTGCAGTGCTAAACCCAAATGCTACAGTTTTACTCTCTGCAGTTGCATTACCTGCTGGCGCTGCAGTCGTTTGTCGAGCCTGGACCGGTCCTGACGATGCGATCGACACCGCACGTCGACACATCGCCGACGTTGCTGCAGGTGCTCCCGATGTTGTGTCGGCGCTCGCCGCAGTGGTCCGCCCAGATGTAGAGCTGTCGCTCTGGGCGTTTGCAGTTGTTGCTGTCGACGCAACGGCCCCCCGCCTCGACGCGCTTGACTTTACTACGCTAGGCCTTAAAGGTGAGCCTTTCCATTTGTATTTCGGCCCATGCTAAAGTGGCGCAGAGACGACGCCGACCGTAGCTCGGTTTGAACTCGCACACCTCTATCCATGCTCTGCTGCGTGTGCGAGAGGAGCTCTTCCGTGTACCGAATGCACAAAACCACGAACTCCGACAGCATGTCCGCTTGCTCGCACCGCCCCGAAGTCAGCCCGACCGGTCCGAAGGCCTTTACGTGCCCTCTATACACTTTGGACGTCTGCTGTACGTGCACTGGTTATTGAACGGCTGTCGCACCCCCGTCTCCTTGCGACACGCAATGGCGTGCTGGTGTGCCCTCCTGACGAACCTACCGGCGAATGGGGTCGACCGTGGTCAGATCCAACTAGGTACGTCTCCCGTCCCTACTGATATTCAAGATTTAACCGAAATTATTAGGTCTCCCATCCATGCACATGTACATGTATCACTCTCCCATCCTATACCCCGGCCCTCGGCCCCAACTCATATCCTTATCCACCTTCTCCCTCAATCAACAACTCTTCTCCCTCTTCTTTCGACTCCTCCTGTCCCCGGAACGCCCCTATCTCTCTTGCCCTTATCCACTCCGGCATACGCGCTTGGGCCGTATACCGGCCCCGCCCCACATGGTTTCCTCCAGTCACTAGCCGGTCGCGGCGTTCCACCTTCCGCGGCTGCCTCGCAATGCCTGCTCGTATGGCTTCCTCTTCCCTCGACATCCCACCCCATCGCCACCACTCCTCCAAATCTCAACGCTCTCCCCACCCCATCAGCCGCTACTCCAGCCGCAGCAACCGGCGCAGGCGCCCGAGGGATGTACGCAATCTGGCCACGCGCGCTCTGCGTAGTTGATACGGCTGCTCCAGCTATAGACATCGCGCGCCTCCCAAGCGCTCCAATTGGGTTAATGGGCACAACAGCAACAGTACCATATTCCAAACCTCGTCGTTTCCCTGCGAAGACACCTAAACTCTCACGACCGATTGCTTTCGCCCAACCCCCGAACCAGGCATTACTCGTGACTGCGTCAACGTCTGCTCAACCCTCGACGTCGGCGGGATCTCAACCCCCATCTGTGGACACGGACCCGGCAATGTCCGCCCTGGCAAACACGGCTGCGTCACTCATTGATGCTGTCGTCCGTGCACGTGAGCGAGAAAAAGAAAAACAGCGTGCGAGGATGGAGAGAGCTCGAAGTGGGAGTGTGCCTATTCCGCCGATCTCGGGAGCGGGATTAGGCGCTGGAACCGGACCATCGACGCCTGTGGAGTCGTTATCTGCTACAAGTATAGGAGCGGCGCCTCCCCAGCTTCAGATCCAAACGCAGATGCAGACTCAGACGCCGAGTGCGACTTCGGCGATATACATGTCCCCAATAGGCAATACGCCTATGCACCAGCTCGGCGCCGGAACGCCCATGCAACAACAGCACAGTCCATTACAGCATTTTAATTCCGTAGGTACCAACCCCGGCGCGGCTACAAGCGCGAACAACAGTGCAGCGCCAGACTCTATGTCCCCTGCGCGTTCAGATACAACGTTCGGAATCGGAATGGATCTGTTCGGAGACCAGGATACGGGGTTTGGGGAAGGATATTCGACTGGAGATGCGACCTATCCGGACGTGAGCGGTGCATATGGGGTAGATGCATTCGGTATGGGTGGCGCATTCGCGTATGATTCTACCGGGGCATCGAGCATCCCGTTTCATTCGGGTGGTCCAACTAGCGCCGTTAGCGCCAGCGCATATCCAGCTCGACCGTACGAGCCCGAAATATTTGATCTCTGGAATGCAGGCGAGGCAAAGGTCGAGGACTCGAAGGCGGGCGGAGATGTGGGTATGACGGTGGTGGAAGACGACGATATGGCAATTCGCGATGACGAATTTGATTTCTTCGATTCGTGGGGAGGACCAAGCGCAGGTGCTGGTATTGGGAGCGCGTTGGACGCGGCGGCCGGCATGGATACGCACATGGATGCCGTGCCTATTCTCGTGGGGATGGACCTTGACATCGGTACTGGTGTTGGCCCGACATCTCCTCCTATGTCTGCATCAACAAGCACACCCGTTCCTATTGTCCAGACACCAAAATCCTTCGCGCAGCCCCGGGCCGAACCGAAGCCGTATTTTCCGCTTACGCCGCCTGCCGAAGAGAGCCGCGATCCGGATAGGGGCGCGGGAGGATGGTTGGGGCCGCTCAAGTTTACGCAGAAGTTTGAGGGTGTGGACGGGAAGTACAGGGGGTTGGATGGGAAATTCGTGTTCAAGTTTGGAAGGACCAGTCTAGGCGGGGCAGGGGGAAAGGCGAGGGCGATCACTAGTGGAACAGGTGTGGCAGGCCCTAGTGGGAGTGGGAGCTGGGCGGCTGGAACAGTTATGCGTGCGGGCCAGACCACCTTCCCGCTTCCTTCTAGGTCTTGGTCTTCGGGTTCCTCGCTGGAGCAGAGTGCTTTTGGTTCAACGCTAGCCTACTCGATGACCCAGGTTCGGCCGCGACCACAGACACAAGTACGACCTCGGGCTCGGACTCAGTCTCAATCTCAGTTATCCACCCAGGTTCACCCTAAATCTCAACCTCTACTTCAATTTCACCTTCAACCCCAATTACAACTTCCTACTCCCCATCCCTCTCCTGGTGCCCTTCGGCGCCTGCGTGCTGGCTACATTGGGCTGACGAATCCCTCGGCCAAACGCATCCGAACGCTCAAGCTCGCGCATGCAAAGCCCGTAACCGGAGCCGGGGCTGGAATTACTGCTCTGTCTATATTCGCTAGAGACTGGGAGACAGGAGATACGAGAATGGACATAAAACCGCGCAGAGACAACGATCCGGGCTCCCCAACCATGACTGCAACCGTATCTGACGCCGAGATGGACACAGACTCTGATGACTCGGACGCAGACGGTAGAATGTCTATCGCTACAGGACGCTTCTCTGCCCCCTCGCGCGGGACGAGCCCGCCTCTCAGTGCTACTGGCATCGGGATGGGTCCTGGTCCACCCGGGCCCTCGCTACTTCTTGCCCTCTTTAGACCGAGTGCGCTCGCATCCGGTATGCTTGGGGAGGTTCTTCTGTGTCTTGACCCGCGCGAGCCGAAGACACCTGCGCCCGGTCCTATATCTGTTCCGACACCTGTTTCACCTGGAGACATCTTAGAAACAAGCAAGGCGACAATCGAGGGGGTTGCAAATATTCTAGCACGAGAAGCAATCGAAAACTGGGCGTGGGGAACGGACGTTGGTGTATGCACTGCGGCAGTACATGCGCCAACACCAAGCCGGGCCGAGCTGATGTTATTGGGAACGTGTCTCTCCGCCGTAACACCTGTGATGACAGTCGCTCGACTAACCTCCGCGCCTAAGGTAGAGATGGTGAACGAAGTCTTGACCGACCGAACCTACCCACACCTACCTCGACTCGAGAAGCTACGTCAACCAAAGCTCTCGGTGGGACATAGTGGCCAAGTGGTGCAGATGAGTGTCCCGGCGCTGAGGTTTTGGGATACGATCGGCCTCGAGCCTGTCGGTGGCCCCAAGAACGTGCGTGGGTTCGCGGTGTATGAGGCTGGAGAGGATAAGGACAGGGATACGAGCGAGGAGGCTAAAGTTGTGACGAGGTGGCTGGAGAATTTAGGCCAGGTGTATCAGGTGAGTGGAGCACCTGATTTATTGCGAGAAACGTCGCTGACACGGTACGGTTAGTCTCGCAAGCTCGGAAATCATACACCTGGGGTATCTGCGAACGCACAAAAGGGAGTACTGAAAGCACGTCTAGAGAATCTTTCCGAGACACTCAGTATGTTTTTCGCGTTTGTTCGGGATAATCATTATTAATGCGCTTGCCTTCAGTGGACATCATAATGAAGCTACCAGGTGGATCGTCCTACACCGTCTTCTATATCATCCTCCCTCAACGGGTGTTATCCAGTCCCAAATTCCAATCCGTCTTCTCTAATCTGAAGTCCAATTCTCTCTTCTCAACCACCAGCCACTACTTCGAGTACAATACTATCCACCTCATACCTTCCTCCCTTGTCTTTAACCACGACGCTACCCCGTTCGAGTCGCGCCAACAGCTTGAATCCATTGCCCTGGGGGTGTATGACCGAATACCACGAACCATCGCGCGAAGAATCCGACGCACCATTCTTCCTCTTTCACACCCCGACCAAACGTTAGTGCAAGTTCCTGCGTTTACGGTTGCTCGCCCACTAGCACCACGTTTCCGGTTCTCGATGGGCTGGCCAGACAGGCAACGCGAAGTTATGGATCGGCATATGTTCCTCCACGTTGCTTATGGATTCTCGAAATCACGACAATGGCTAGGCGCTGCGTGCGTAGATGAGCGTGGGGAGGCCTACGAAACCAAACTTTGGCGCATTGCTGGAGCTGGCAGCGAAGGTGGCACAGGGGAGGCGGATGGACACGGAGCTAATGCTGTGGACAACGATGTTCCGATGAGCAAGGTTGTGGCTAAGGTCTGGGCCTTTGCGATGCGATTTGCGAAACGTGCGGCGATCGAATGGCGGGTTGTATTTTGTCGCATGGGGATGATGGATGTTGACGAACTGGAAGGTGAGTTGTGATCTCATTACCATTTACATAAGCCTAATTCATCCCTTTTTCAGCCTGGGAATCGCATACATCTAAAGAGATGGCCGATGTGCAGATAGGACTGCATGTCTCAGTTCTCAGCTTCGATCACACATCCGGTCTGACTTTATCCTCCGGCCTTGCCCCGTCGTTCAAGGCTCCTCCCGCCCCTTCAGGCTTACCCTCATCAGTAGTCATCGACCTCACTGCGAATGACTATCTTGCTCTACCTGGATTCGACAGCGAGATTTGCATCAACTCTAGTTTATCTACGACTACCGAGGACACCGAATTTGGACTCCTCCCTCTCGCATCCGCGCACTTTATTCGTGTCACAGATCCGCCTATCACTCGACCGATGAAATTCTCTGAGCCGAGTGCCAAAGCAGACGACCCCCCGACAGCAATACTCTCCTCTCAGCTGCACTTACTTCACGTCGCCCTTACCCGAAATTCGAGCTTATGGAAATCAGGAGGTGACCCATGGCGAGAGCTTCTACATAGCTTCTACTCCTTGACCGTCCTCACCCAAACACGCCTCCCATCTCTTGACCCGCTGCCTGTCCACCTCGCGATGCTTTCTGTGGTCAGCAATGTGGTAGACAACCGGGACCTGGTCCCCGTTGACCCGGCTTCTGACTCTGCATAGACTTTCTACAAATCTGTGTGTCTGATCACGCCATGTTGTAACTGTTTCGCTTTGACTTTTATGATTCTGGTTGTTTGTTTTACTTTTAGTATTTTTCCTGTCTTGCTCTGATCACTATGGCTTATGTGCTATCCGTCTAGGTCTCCGTCATTGTACAATACATCATTACACATTATTCTAGTTAAGTTGCCTTTCATTGATTATTTCCGTTACGGGCGTCCGCTAGATAGCCTTTTGTAGTACGAGACTAAGCTCCGAATTCTCCAAAAAAACAATACAACAAGATCATGGCATTTCAATCCAAGAACAGGTGCAACAAAACTATATTAGAACAGACACCCGAGTAACATGTGTGAACAAAACATACCCGAGCTTCAAAGTAAGCCTTGTCCGCGAAAAAACAGGCGAAATAATAGGATTTTGACAAAAGGCGTTGACCCATACTCAGCGCGCTTGTTTGGCACCAAGCCCGGCTATTGCCCTTCCTCTTCCTCCCCCTCTTTACCATCTGTTCGATTCCACCTCCAATGAGTCAGGGGTAGGTTGTGATCCGAGACTAAGACGACCCATCATAAAGACAAGGATAGACATGTCGTCGTCGGCTCCAGGCTGAACAACTAAACCCGAACGTTTGCTCCCTGCTGGGGATATTAGGCACTCGACACTGGCCTGAGGCGTGAGCGGAATAGGGTCTGGATCGTCGATCCTGCGACGGGAACCAAGGCAATGCGTATCCGAATCCGAGGGAAAACTGTCTGAAAAGGAGAGACCTAATCATGAGGGGGATGGGATAAGGGCTCAGTCCGCTTCCTTCCGGTGCGATACTGCTTCATGGATTGCGCCACGTTTGCCAGTTTCGCGGGGCGTACAGAGTGTTTCCGAAGTCTCCGATAACCCATAGCCCATCCTTCATTCTTCGCAGTCTCCTCCTAGCGCACGCGAATGAGCGTTCATCACATTTTATAATGAGGAACATACTATAAGTTCATAAGATATACTATAGTTGTCTCGCGAAGATATTTTCGAGCGTAAAGAACGACCCATAATTTGCATATAGTCTACGATGAACTCCGAAGTAGGTTTGACCAACGTGAGCAAGTGATATACGCCGAGTGCTAAATGACATTCGTCAGGAATCTGCAAAAAT